>CM050413.1:41482086-41524586 GCA_027564155.1 Gymnocypris eckloni scoliostomus | reverse complement strand
AGTTTTTATTGCTTTTATGTTATTTTTATTTTATTATCATGTTTTATTTTTTCTTTCTTGCACTTTCCATTGAGCGGACCTGTCCTGACTAACATTTCACTACCTATTATACCCTGTATGATTGTGTATGTGACAAATAATAAAGAACCTTGAACCCTGCTTACATTGAATGTTTTTTTTTTCTATTGATTGTCTGTAATGTAATTGATTTTAGCCTGTTGACTTATTTTAAATGTTATTGTGGTTCAATAAAGATAAGCCTGATGCTGAGGGAAGTGAGAAAAAGAAAGAGACAGGGACAGAGACATTGATCTTCAGTGAGACAACAGCAGCCAGGCAGAAGGTCCCTGACAAACATACCTAACTGACAGATATTTGTTCAAGACAAACAAGCACACAGGAACTGGCGACTCAAGGTACAGTGACTATAGTCAAAAACTATAGAACAATGAGACAGTAATAAACAAAGTTGCAGAAACCAGTGCACTGCTTAGACAGTTGTTGATGCTGTAAGGCTTTGCCATTTTAAGCTCTGAGTGTAAACCAAAACTTGTGAAGAATGGTAGAAGGCCTTTCTTTCTTTCGAGATGCTTACTGATTTTCCATTTAGTTATTAATTTTCCATTTACCAGACACTTTTATCCAAAGCTACTTACAGTGCATTCAGCATATACATTTATTGTCAGTATGTGTGTTCTCTGGGAATCGAACCCACAACCTCTGCGCTGCTAACGCAATGCTCTAACCACTGAGCCACAGGAACATAATGACTAACATATATGAATATTAATGACTGCTTGGCAGCTTTCAATCTTGAATTGAACTTTTTTTTATAATGTTACAGTTGTATCTTTTGTAGCATAAATGTTTCATATAGATTATTTCATTTATTACATTGACATGGATATAAAAAAGTATATTTCTTACTGCATAACTTTATTTTTGTTTGAATGCAAACCATTATTTTCATAATGTAACAGTTGGACTTTGTTGC
The DNA here is from genome assembly GCA_027564155.1 of Gymnocypris eckloni scoliostomus. Lineage (NCBI taxonomy): Eukaryota > Metazoa > Chordata > Actinopteri > Cypriniformes > Cyprinidae > Gymnocypris > Gymnocypris eckloni. The sequence goes on along the minus strand of CM050413.1, from coordinate 41,523,592 downwards.
AGAAAACTCAGTATGTGATTTGTTATTGATATTTATGGCCATATTTACATTATTCCAATTTTTTATTGATACGTGTCAATTAAGAAACAGATCTGTCATTTATCCAGATTCCACCACGGTGGGAGGGGGTTGGATGGGGATTGGTGGTGGGCTGGTCTTGAGCATTACACTCCCGGGCTGAAAATGGACCCCACTCCGGCGCTGTGCTTGATTGTGTAGTCTAACCGGATGAACAGCATCTTTGGACTGGTATCTCACGTGACAGTCATTCTTCTGCTGTTGTGTCAAGCTGTCAGTCAAAAATATAAAAATATAACTTTGGCCTCTGACACATAAAAAAAACTGAAAATATACACACACGTTTCCTGCCTAGAAAACACTGGTAAGATCCATTCGAAACACTTTCTGGGAACCAGGAACACAAATGAAAGCTTGCATACAGTATAATACACCAGTGAGGCAATGACCATATCTAAATTACTGTAGCAGTTTCTCCATACTTTATCTACCATTCCCCAAAACCTCACCTCCCAGTTCTGCAAAAATACATAAACGGCATTTAGCAGAATTACATGACTGGCATTAGTGTAATATGGCATTTAAAAGTGTTAAGAATTAATCAGTTAAAATGCGTTACAATAGTCAGATAAATCCAACTTTATAGCCAAATACTAAGTGTATGGTGTGAAAACTCACACAAAATTAATGAATGAATAAAAAATAAAAATTCTGGGAGTTTATTTCTAGCTTCCTTTGCTGCGCACGCATCTCCAGAAAGCTGCGCTCTCACGTAGACTAATTGAAAAGATAACGATCATTATGCTGCCTCCACGTGTTATCGGAATGAATGTAAATATGAGTTTACGAATCAGGGGTCTTAGTTCCTCTCTTAATACATCTGAGATGATTCGAGAGATGCCAGATCTTCTAATCGTGATAACTGGTCGATGGCTAATTTGGTTCTTCAAACGAATGTGCGTATTAGATTACAATATCTGGATTAGGTTGTGCAGGCTTTACATTTTTACTTCAGTGTTTTTTTTAACAATTCATTTAATTTAATCTTTGAAACAGATTTTTTGCATGACAGCATTAATTACAGTTTCTTAAAGATCATGTTATCTGCATCTCAGCCCATCCCATAATATCTGTCATCACTCAAATTAATGCACGGCTCAGATTAACTATGCAGCATGTGTAAGACTCAATACAATTATAAAGTAATTATTTAATCACTAATAAATCGTTCAATGAGTAAAACTGGCAGTGTATTATAGACTACACAACATTGTTATCTTTTTTTAAAATACATTTTAAAATGATAACACTAGTGTCACGCTTCGCCTACTATGGAGGAGACGAGGATACGAAGGAGAGCAGAAATGAAGAAGATTAACATTAACAGTCTTTATTCATCCAAATACTGGGACACACGGAACTGGCAGGAACACACACGTAGGACAAGGGATCGACGAACAATACCAAACGCTGGACTTGGAAAGACACAGGGCTTAAGTAATCGGGACAAAACAAGATAACAAGGGGAACACAGATGGAATCAAATGAAGATAATCAACAAGGAGACAGAAAACACACACAGACAGTGTGACGAGTAGATTATGTGTTGAACCCAAAAGAGGGTAAGTGATTCGGAGAATGGATGGATAAAACCGTAAAACCTAGTTCATGTGGTACAATGATAGATACAGTAGGCTACATACTAGTTTTAGAAAATCTTAATGCATTAATAGACACATTTAATATTACGTGAACTAAAGTAGCGCCAAAATGCATTTGAATGAATTATTGAGAGATTAGAGAGAGAACGAATGCGGGAGGGAGTCTGAAGCTTGCGAACAAGTGAAAGCTATCACCTCATTGCTGAGAAATATGATGTAGCTTTAAGTAGTGAAGGTATTGTATTTGAGCAAAACTCATGGTATTGAAACACAAAAATGTACTTTGGCGTGCATATAATACGCATGTGTTTGGCGTGAATATAAAACGCAGGTTTCGCATGCATATGTGTAACAGGTTGACTGAGATGAGAGACGTGCGGTTGAAAGACATGGTCAAAACACAGGCAGGGTCAAACACCAGCAAACAGACGAGTAACGAGTAATCCTAAAACAGGCATGGGTTGATCAACAGTGAACTCAATCCTGAGGGCGAGGCGAACAGGGAATCCACAAACAGAAGATAGTCCAGGCGAGGGGCAAACACAGTCCGAAACAGCAAGGCAAAGGGGAAATCCAAGACAGACCATAAGCTACAGGCCAGGCAGATATCAGTCAGGACGAGGTAAACCAGGCTAGAATCAGGACACAAGTAAGACAAGAGAGACTTGAACTCAGGAAACACGGAATGGCTCCGTAAAGTTGCTATCGCTAGGAGAGCGATAAACACAGACAATATTCGGCAATCCGAAAGAGGAAGTCTAATGCTTATAAAGTGTGTTTGATTGGTTGCATCTGTGTGTGTGTGTGTGTGTGTGTGTGTGTGTGTGATCAGTGCAATGGATGATGGGTACTGTAGTCTGGAGTGACATGCAACAGTTTGTGTAGTGTGCGAGGCAATGTATATGGGAGGTAACATCTGGTGGTGAGCAGACGGAAAACCACAAACCGAATTCATGACAATATGATACAAAAATTGTAGGCATGCATTTGATACAGAGTTTTCACATACATATAATACGCACCTACTCCACAACCCTAATCTTACCCATTGAGTAACATATACACACCAAAGTCAACTTTTGCGTATCAATACCAAGAGTTTTTGTTTTTATTTTGCATACTATTTATACACACTTTCATGAGATCGGGTTGTGTATTTTATAAAATTAACAGTACTGGGCTTGAAAACCAGCTCCTGAATGAGCAATTTCTTAGCTATGTAAAGTGTACATCTCAATAATATTTGAGCTCATACAGCACTCTGGCATTCTGTCTTTATGGGCAGGGAGTCCTGCAGAGAATCAGATACGTGTTAGACGTAGCTCGAATCCCCAGATATCGGATATGTATCGGATTAATATCCACATGTGGAAGTGGCTCAGATCGGATGCAAAAGAAAATGGGATCTCGAGCGTATTTTTGTGTTTACACATGCGAAGCAAACTCCGGTCAGATGTGAGCAACACATTTTTGTGCCAGTGTAAATGTAGATTGTGTTTTGGCGTTTTGTTGTGTATGAATGAAGTTTACATTATTTTGATTATTGATTCATTTATTGTGTCTTTTATTAAAATGACAAAGATCGCTAACACTTTATTTAAACTGTCCTTGTTACACGTTACATTTACTTACTATTATAATTAAAACCTAATCATGCAAGTAATCCTAAACCAAACCCTAACCATATAGTGATCAGTACTTAAATGTATAATTACACTATTACAAGGACACCTTAAAATAAAGTGTAATCTAAAGAACAATCACTCAAAGCAAAGTGTACTTCAATATCAGTTACAATGTTTTAGTAAAGAAATGTATTACAAAGTCCACGTGTCACGTCCAGTTTAGACAGCATCACTTAGCATTAATTGGCTCTTGGCTGGTGTAGAAACCGGACTCAGTAAAGATTGATTGGACTCTGATTCTGCAGCTGGTTCCTGATCCAGAGAATCTGCTGCTGATGGTCAGGAGATGTTTTCTCTGTGAAAAATGACAGCTGACCGTATCATAATCTAACAGAACTCCCAGTCTCAGGTCTCAGTGTCAGTGAGAGTATAACTGGGGGATCAGTGTTGTGCGAATGCCATTTTGTCCTTCTAAACACAGGAACCAATATCCATTTGTAGATTTTTTGTTATATTTTTTTTTTTTTTTGTCTCAGCCCTACCTCCCAATAGTACCAGAAGAATATTTTTGGGCTCAATGCACATAATTTGTAAGGAAATGCCTCCGTTGTATTTATATTTTGGATTATCCCTCATGGATTTACCATCCAGAGAAATCGTCAGATTTGGATATACACGCTGACGATCAATACTAAACTTTTGATCTAGGAGGGAAATAAAAAAATAAAGCAGCTATCATTAGTCCTCTTAAAATCATGTTTGAGAGCATATTTATGCATACATGTATTTTTTAAACATCTATGTGCATATGTTACTGAGATTGTCATACCTGCATATTTCCTCAGTTGTTCTATATCTGCATCTTCTCCCACACATACAAAAATAATAATTAGATGTTTTAAAGAAAACTACAGTGTTAATCAATATATAACATATGCCTGTATACAGACATAACAGATAACAAAGCAGTAAAATTACATTGATCTATGCATTTTTGTTGATCATTCAGTTCAGGGGTCTATCCCATAAAACAGGTTTACCAAATAAGCCAGGCTGATTAAAGGTAGTCTGACTTATTTTGAACCAAATAAACTGAGTAACTGAAATAAACCTGTCTTCTTTGTAAACTTGTTTTATGAAACAGGCCCCTGCACTGGCTGTTTCTTTACTCTATTAATTACATTTTCCACCAAATCAGTTATAATCATGTTTCCTTCTACTACAACATACATTTAGATGTTTATTTGATAATTAAAGTTCTTATAAACGTATAGCACAGAGCATTCAATGTCTTCAGATTCTTTCTTTTGTCAGTTTCTCTATACAATTTGAAATGAGAGAGAATTTCAATGAAATATTTGAAGTCATCTGCACAGTTGATGTTGTAAATTACATTAAATAACAATTTTGTTTCTTAAGGCAGAGAGACAGACTATCTGATTAAACACTATTAATTTATGGTATTTAATTATGAAAAAATAACAAGAAAAGTTCTGTTTAAGATAGTGTCAGACCTGTGTCCTGTCTTGACTAGTGGTTCTGTATTTGTGCTCCGGTCCTTGACCTAGTTTAATCTCTTGTATGCCCATATTTGGTTACTTTCCTGTTCCTGTCCCCATTTAATGAATTGATGTTCATTCTCAGATTCTTGACTTAAATGTGCTCATGTTTCAGCCACAACAAATTATAGATGTGTATTTGATTTTTGGGGCTATAGAGCTCTGGCACACAGGGCTCAATCCTGACACATTGTTTAAAAGCATTAATAATAAAGTAGAACAATAGTGGAAAGTCAATGATCTAACTATTTAATCTGCTTAAAATAATCAAATAGTGAAGAAAAGGAAACACATTACAAGCAATAAAACAAATTGAGTTCTGTCAATAACTGCTTAAGTTTGTCAGACATGAGTTATCTACTTTTCTCAACATTAATGCTGTATTGATTATTGATGATGACAGCACAGATCTCAGTTGTTCTTATAAAATACAGCACAGATCAAACTATGTCTTCAAATACCTGTTCTTTCTCCATTTCTTCTTCACATGCTAAATGAGAGCATATTAGACGATTTAATTGAACTAATCTGTTTCATAAATTTAATGATTTTGTAAACCACATAAAATCATGACTGTGTTCAGATGTTAACAAAGTCTGAGGTGCTTACTGTCTTACGCTGGCTTTTTGCTGAGCAGATCCAAAAAGTATCAACACATGATGCATGAAGTCAAAAACCTTCATCAAACTAAATAGCTTAAAAAATACAAATAGTGAGTTTGTGTCCATTACAAGCAACCAAAACCAAATTGAGTTCACAGATGAGAACGGTGAAGACATGAGAGCCTTCCATGGACCTGATGATTGATTGATCTGATGACAGCACAGATCTCAGTTGTTATTATAAAATCTAGAGTGACAGATCAAACTATGTCTTCAAATACCTTCTTTGGCAATAACTCCATAGTCACGATTCACTGGGAATGAGAGGAAACATAAATGACTTTAATTGAACTAATCCTTCATAAATACTCCAGATTTTGTAAAGGAGGACATAAAATCATGACTGCTAGACACAGAAAAAACAGGGCTTAAGTACACTGAGTAAACTGCTGAAGATTAATCAATATCAACACCATGAGATACCAAGGAAACAAAATTCTCAAACCACAACAACAAAAAGGAGAACAAAAAACACAGGACACAGGGACTGTACCTGTTAGTTTGTGTCTGTATTTGTAGAGGATCAATCCAACCAAACCAAGAAGAGCACAGATGAGAACGGTGAAGAGGCCCATCAGGACAGGCTGATGAATCTGATGGATCTGAGCCTCCAGAGCATTGTAAAATCTAGAGTGAACCCATATCAATCAATAATTGTCACCATGGCGATCAGGGAACTCAGGGGCAGTGGCAGAGCTGGGAACTTGGGCGCCATGGCAAAATAGGCAGTCTAGGGGCCAGGGTGACACAGTAAACTCCAGGGGCCATGGCGGAACCGCCTCCGTGGCCTTAGCCTCAACCCTCGTGCTGGCCCCCTATAATCCCCCAAAAATTCCCTTGGGGAAACTAGAGGCCTACTGCCCAGGATGGGTGCTGGAGGAGTTGGCACTGGAGCCTTCTCTGGGCTGAACTCAGGGGCTCGAGCCGACACTGGAGCCGACTCAAGGGCTGGAGCCGACACTGGAGCCGACTCAAGGGCTGGAGCCGACACTGAAGTGGACTCAGGGTCTCGAGCCAACACTGGAGCCGACTCAAGGGCTGGAGCCGACACTGAAGTGGACTCAGAGGCTGGAGCCAACACTGAAGTGGACTCAGGGGCTGGAGCCGAACACTGGAGCCGACTCAAGGGCTGGAGCCGACACTGCAGTGGACTCAGGGTCTGGAGCCAACACTGGAGCCGACTCAAGGGCTGGAGCCGACACTGAAGTGGACTCAGGTGCTGGAGCCAACACTGGAGCCGACTCAAGGGCTGGAGCCGATACTGAAGTGGACTCAGAGTCTGGAGCCGACACTGAAGTGGACTCAGGGGCTGGAGCCAACACTGGAGCCGACTCAAGGGCTGGAGCCGACACTGAAGTGGACTCTGGGGCTTGAGCCGACAGCCTTTTCCTTCTCAGATTCCTCTTCTGGTTTGCGGTGAGGGATACAGCTGCTGTCGGCTTAGGGCTTGACTGGGGAACGGCCGGCGGGCTTGACGGCTGGCTGGTTCTGGATCGGGGCTGGACACTCTCCAGATACCGGAGGAGCCCTTCCCTTTAGCTCAGTCCTGTGGTGTCTCGGAGGTACACGGGGCGATAGCAATTGGCCCCGATTCAGAACAGAGAGTTGAGAGTGGTGTCGTCCAGCGCTATACTCGCGGAGATCCCGCAGAACTCCCACGCAAACTCCCTAAATGGGAGATATCTGCGGACTAATGTGGAGAAACGAGCAGCCGGGGAGAGAAAATATGGGGAAACTAAAAATTACAAAACCGGGAAGAAGGTTGACTATTTTTTAGTGTTATGTCACGATTCACTGGAAACGAGGGGGCGAGGAGATCCGGGAGATACTCCAAATAAACAGTCTTTAATGATACAATCACAATGGGATACACTCAGGAACGCAGGAGGACATAAATTACGTAAGACACTGGACGCTAGACACAGGAAAACACAGGGCTTAAGTACACTGGAGTAAACGAGGAAATTAATCAATCACACCTGAAAACGAGGAACAATCAAGCACAAAGGAGAAACTACGTCACGGAGAAGGCACATGGGGAGAAAAACACAGGACACAGGGACACAGGACTGACAATAATATTAAGTAAAAAAACAAACAATGAAAGTCAGCATGAAATGCTATTTGCATTAGTGCTCATGTTCAGTTCATGTATGTTCACATCAGGCTTAGTTTCATGATGTTAAACGAAGTTTGCTGAAAATAACTTCATCTTCACAAAAAAGCTACTGTAGGACTACAAAAGACTTATTAGAGAATATGTGGCATATTATGTCGAAACAAATGGTCATTTATGACTCACCAGTGATTTTGAGAGCAACTTCTCTGCTGTCATATTCTCTGTCTCCACTCACATAACAGTGAAATGGACCATCATCCTGAAACGCGAGTTTCTCCAGTCGTAGAGAGACGTCTCCATTCTTCAGTCCACCAGACTGATCGGACCATGGCTTCAGTGAGCTTCGGTTCCTGTATGATTCCTCCTGGGTGTCCTGGATCTTCCCATGATTATAGAGCAGAACAGGGTTGTTGAAGTCCTGACGGTACCAGCGGATCTCCAGAGCTTCAGCGTTCTCAGGAGGAGAGATCCAGCAGGGCAGAATCACTGTGGATCCCACATGAGCCACTATAGGATCACGAGGAACCACTACAGTGAACGACTCTGAGAGAGAAGTAAATATACTACGCATTAGTCTTTATTGACTATATTCAGGTTTGGGGAGTTACGGAATACATGTAACGGCGTTACGTAATCAGGATACAACAATCTAATAACTGTAATCCGTTACAGTAACTTCAGAAAGTATTCAGATTACAGTTACATTTTGTAAAAAGTGTGAATACTATCAGGATTACTTTTGTTTCATTTAAAATAAAATAAATGAGTTTTTGTCAATATATTTAGCGCTGCTGCATCATAGATTAGCTCCTGGTTCTGTTGACACTAATACTGACTCATTACTGCTGGTAAATAACACCGTCTACAATTATTATTGTGTGCATTATAATAATACAAATTAAACAGTAAAACTAAACTGTATATCCATTAGATGTCTGCATGGCCTTTTAAATAAATATATACGGGCTGTAATATCTAGATGGTGAAACAAGACACGATTTTTAATAGTTCAATTACTTTTTACCACAGTTTTTATATTAGTACTTTTACTATTAGTTTTCATTTTAAAGTCATGGTTAAATAAAAGTAGGCTACTTTAGAAATGGCATTTATTTACATATGTACTGTAACTAAATGAAATCCAAAAGTAATCAGATTACATTACTTTCATATTGTGATACTTGGATTACGTTACTGAATACTTTTTTGATGAAGTAATATGTAACTGTAATAGAATAGATTTTAAAATTAACTTGAGGTGCCACCTGTCCATTAAAATGTGTAATCGTCCCGTATTTAAAGGTAAAATGAAGCAAGGATGCAATTTGTCCCGTATTTTACTAAGGCCAACACATAGTTGAATCAACAAATACGTTTTGTGCACTGTTTATAATACTTATAGCAATTATAATGAAATCAATTTCATATGAGGTATTGAAGAACCTCATTTGCACGTGATTTCATTTTGGCTTAAAGGGTCAGTTCATCAAAAAATACTAAATGTGTCATCGTTTACAAACCCACAAGATGCTCCAAACCTGTAATAATTTATTTATTTTGTTGAACATAAAATAAAATACTTTGAAGAATGTGGGTAGCCAAAGAGTTTCTGGTCCCCAATGAATCTGATAGTATATATATATATATATATATATATAATTATTTTTGTATTACTGAGGACCAGAAGCTGTATAGTTACCCACAGAAGCATCTTCTTTTGTGTTCAGAAGAAAAAAATACTTTATGCAGGTTTAGAACAACCTCTGTAGATTATGACAGAATTTTCATATTTTTAAAGTGACAGACACATCTGTGCTTCAAGGCATAGGCCTATTGTTTTATTAAAATGTGGATAGTCTGTTAATATAATATTCCATACATTATCAGAACTTGGTAGACCTAATTATTATATTTCTAGACATTATTAGACAGATTAATGTTAGACCCTATTTATTAATTTATAATTTATAGTAATCATACATTTATAGTAAATAATAATACAAAAATATAATATACAATTTAGCATTTTATAAAGTATTTTTGTATTGATTAGATAAATAAATGTAGCCCTAATTTAAGAAAAACAAATATTTATAAATAAAAAAATCATCCCATCCAGGTAACAGCTGCAGAGCTGTCAGAATGAATAGACTAAAAATAATGAATAATTATAAAGTTTTAAATGACTATATAATATGTTCTGTTGGAAGTTTATATACTTCCGTGAGTTTTTTTTGGAGGGGGGGTATAATTCTGCACGAATTATAAATACAGGTACATTTATGCATTTAGCAGACGCTTTTATCCAAAGTAACTTACAGTGCATTCAGGTTTACATGTTTTTATCAGTACATGTGTTCCCTGGGAATCCACAACCTTTGCGCTGCTAACACAATGCTCTACCACTGAGCCACAGGAACACTAGGGACTGTAAACAACGAATCAGTGTTACTTTGTTGCACTTTAGACCCGTGCACTGCCCTTTATCGTGTATTTTAGAGTCAAGTTTGGGATCAGAGATTGTGTCTCAGATTAGTCTAAACCACTGTCCTCCTTCTGTATGTAATCTAAACTGATCACGTGTATTAAATACTCGATAAATATGAACATTTTGATGTCTGTATGAAATATTTAATGTTAAACATGTTTGTGGTGTTCTTACCTGACGTCTCTATGAGGAGATTCACCAGTAGCGTGATAATAATCGATAACATGCCTGTGAAAATACAGACAGACTCATATAACACAAACTCTGAGAGCGATTAATCCGGAATAAATGATACCAGAGACACAATTCAACTCACCGGGGACTGTTGAAGAATTGAATTTGAGCCTTTAACACAACAATAGCGTCAAATATAAACGATAAATAAGTCAAAAATCAATCCGAATCCAAGCGTTCTCTTCCTTGAGTTTTATTTTCACTTTAACCTTAGTTTATGACCCTCAATAAACAAACACACGTCAGCAGAAATACAGCAGGTCTGCATGGGCCTATGTGAAGGGTTGGGAAAAACAGCGTGATGAACTGCAAGACATTAAACTAGCATGATGTAGTTATAGAGTATTTTATTAGTGTAAATAAACGTTTATTAATTTAACAGAGCATCTCTAGACTGGAGAAGATGGAAGCGTTGTTATTCTGCAGTAAGATTAAGTTTTATTGGACTCTGTTTAAGAGATCAGTTTGTTTCAGGCTGTATTTGGTCCTCTAACAGATTTACTCTATGTTCAGTCTACTTCGGGTAGAGGAGGGGGTGAATGCCCCCCTGCTGTTTTCCCTAAAGTAACCACAAGAGACAGTCCAGATCAATTGTTATTGTAACTAAGGACTGTGTTGACGATAGTGATGTGGAAGTTTTCACCGTGAAGCTTGCTCTGGTGATGAAAACAGTGATCTAATTTTCAGAGTAAGAACGTGTTTGAAAGCATGTTGTTATGCAGAACATCACAGTTATATATGATATGAGAACAGTAGGGGCTGTAGATAGAGAGTACGTTTTATTTTATTAAAAATCATCATTTCAGAATGACATCATTTTGAATAACCGAGGGGTGCAATGAGCAATTACTGTAGTTACTCTGTTCTGAACATCACATCCATTGTTTTTCCATCAAATATATTCTAAATAGTTGGTTGAATAAAAATATTTGGATTTTTATTTTAAAATTACCTAGCTAGTTAGCATCAGCTAACATTTGTTTTTTATTTTAAATAGGCCATTATCATTTTGTAATTCATAATTAATGTTTATATTCTTGTTTAATTTTGAGCCAACACTGCCTGTGCTCTGATTTTACTGTAAATGTTGTGCACAAATATATTTTTGTTAAACATTAAATAACTGTTAGTCTTGTGTCCCTTTGTCTTGTGTTTCCCTCCCTCTTTTGACCATCTTCCGGTGTCTGTCCTCGTTTAGTGTCTTCATTAGTTCCAGGTGTGTGTGTGTATTAATTATCCTTTTACTCCTCTGTTTATAAGCCCTGTGTTTCCCTTAGTCTGGGGTCCGCTGTTATACGTCATGTGCTCGTTTCGCCGCCCTGGCCCGTCAAGATTTCTCTTTCTAGGAGTATGCCAGGGGATTCTGTGGGCCCGCCGCGGAGGACGCCACTCTTAATTCGCTGTTCTGGCTCGGGGGTACTGACTTAAGCCTAGAGCACGCTCCGGTGCCAGCTCCTCATAAGCGCTATGCTGTGCCTGTGCCTCCAGAGCGCCCCCGAGTGCCCGCGCCTCCAAAGTAGCAGACTATATCAACCTCTATTTCCCACAAGGATTTTCTTTTCTTTTTTGGGGGGGGGGATCCGCCATGGCTCCGCCATGGCTCCACAAGCACCCCGATCTGCCGTGGGTCCCGGAACAGGCACCGCCCTGGAGGCCTTCTGTCCCCGAACTCTGCCCCGTGAGGCCTCCAGAGACTCCTGTCTACTCCGTGTTGGATAAATAAAGATTGTACAAGTGAATTCTATAAACCAAGTATTTTTCATACTTGGTTTATAATTCATGTCATTGTCACTAAAACTGATAACTTTTCTCAACACAAAAAACTTGTGTTTCACTGAAAAAAAATTACACAATCCTTAAAGGGGGGTGTTTTCCCTTACTCTACCCTATCTGTCAAAAAAGTTCTAGACTATGTATGTATTCATGCACGCATGGAAGTTATTCAGCTACAGAATGGCACGGAGAGAGCGCCATCTACAGACAGGTAAAGAAACGTTCAGTCCATTAATGTTCATTAATCATGACGAGTGTCATGCCATTGTTCCCCTAACTTATTTAGATTTTCTGTCCATGATGTTCAGCTATAGTTATGAATGTTGAGATCTCCGCTGCGCTTTAATAACCCCAGGACCATTCCATATTAATGCATAGATTAATATCTAATCACTCAAGCGCACAGTACAGCCAGACTCGAGGACAGTACTGTTGAACTAAATCAGTCCCTGTATTTGCTGGTCTCTGGAAGCTGAGGTTAAGCCCTGGCATGATCAGGTTCCTCTGGTGCTTTCTCTTCGATCCGCACCCGTGTTTCCTGATTTAATCTGGACACGTTTAGCCGGTTAATCCCCTTTAAGATGTTCTGACGCAGAGACGGAGGCACAGATTGAGCAGGACCTTCAGATCCTCAGCGTCATCTTCTTCTGTCAACGGTGAGATCTGTCTGAAGAAACCACGGCTTTGATGGAGACGTAGAGGTTTAACCAGGTTTGAGTGTGTGGTCTGAGCTTTAATGTGGTTTCAGACTGAATCTGTAGAGTTAAGGATGGATTTGTTCGGTCATTTTTGGATTTGTGCGTGACATTGGTGCTATTCAAATGCAGAATGCATACTGGATTTTTTTTTTTTTTTTATATATATATATGTTAAATATATGTTGTAAAGAGTGAAGTTCAATTAATTACATTTTTGAAACTGAAAATAGTTTTGTTTCAAACTTCAAATACCAAAATATTATGTGACAAATGGAATGTATTTTCTTGGACTGAGTAATATGGAGGACAAAGTATATATTTTAATGCTTTTACATTTTAGAAAATGGCTTATATATATATATATACATTTGACCCTGGACCTCAAACCCAGTCATAAGTGTCAATTTCTGAATAAATAGCTTTCCATTGATGTATGGTTTGTTATGATCGGACAATATTTGTAAATCAGGAATCTGAGGGTGTAAAAAAATCTAAATATTGAGAAAATCATCTTTAAAGTTGTTCATATGAAGTTCTTAGCAATGCATATTAATAATCAATAATTATGTTTTGATATATTTACGGTAGGAAATTGACTAAATATCTTCATGGAACATGATCTTAATATCCTAATGATTTTTGTCATAAATAAAATATAATTTGACCCATACAATGTATTGCTACAAATATACCTGTGCTGCTTATGACTGCTTTTGTGCTCCAGGGACACGCACACACACACACACACACACACACACACACACATATTTATTTATTTTTTCATTTTTATATATTTTGAAATATATAAAAAAATATACTCAAAGGACATTTTTGGCCGTACAGGATGGTTAATGTTAATGTAGTCAAAAGAACTACAGCAGTTTGACATCTGAAATAAAATGAGAGTAGTTTAGTAAAGCACTTATGAAGTGCTTGTGATTAAGTTATTCATTGAACTGTTTGCTGTGGATCAGGTGAAGCTTTTCTAAAGAGAATCCCATAGTCGTCACATGTATATTAATATTCTGATTATGTCTCTCGTGAACAGCTGTAGAATGGCACAGAAAGCAGACAGAACTCCATCTACAGAGAGGTGAGGGAACGTTTGCAGCGATCTTCTGAATGAACTGAACTCATGTTAAACCACAACAAAGAAGAATAATACAGCATGTCCTAACCCAGATTGATTCAGTATTTTTAAATCTGAAACAGTGTTGCATGCAAATGTGTCTGTTCTGATTAGTTTCTCACACAAGTGCATGTTTTCTTTATCAAACTCAACCAAATCCAGCCCATCAGCTGATGGCTCCGCCCACAAATCCAGCCCATCAGCTGATGGCTCCGCCCACAAATCCAGCCCATCAGCTGATGGCTCCGCCCACAAATCTGTCCTCCGCAAGACATCGTCCAGCGACGTCTCCAAGAAGAAGAAAAGCAATAAATCTAACGAGGATGCCATGAACAAGGTGTACACTAACCTGCTGAGCAGCATCTTCGGACAGGTATCTCACACTCCGTCCCATCTGCTCTTGTGTTTAGAGAGTCTTACTACAGCCTTAAGCACCTGAATCAGCTCTTTAAATCAATAATTCATGCAGAAATGACAATTCTGCACAGGCATTTTCTTCTGCAAATCACAAAGTACTTCACTCAGCTTTTCTAATGATGCTTCATTGTGATCACAATCTGACAAGCTCCAAAAAGGAATAAAATGCCATGAAATGCCATTTAATAGCTAGTGAGTGATGAACAGACCCAAACTGAAGTCATGATAGACTGATAACCTTCCCTTGGTGATGTCACTAAACATACAGCAGCCTACAGACGTCAAACCTAGTGACGTATCTGCAGTTTCCATGCTTAAATGTGTGATTGAGATTAATTGTGCTTAAATGTTTACTTGTGACTGAAACGTCCCTTTAGCAATCAACCAGAATGCATGCAATATATACAGTAGAGTGAGCCATCTATGCTTAGGGATGCATCGATCCGATACTGAGGATCGGTATCGGCTCCGATCCAGTCATTTTCTGCGGATCGGTATCGGTCAGATCGGGTATCGGTCAGATCGGTTATCGGTCAGATGGGTTATCGGTCAGATCGGTTATCGGTCAGACGAGACCCGATCCAAATCCATCCTGTGCTTTTAAGCTTATACTATTCTGTGTAGTTGTTAAGCCCCACGGAAGCCACACAAACACCATTAAGCACCATACAGTTTTCATGCATTATATTTCAAGTGTTCTGGAGCTGTTCCATAGTTTAATCTGAGGTACAGATGAATATAAGTCGTTAAATTCAAGTCCACGTGAACTTCTCTCTCCGCTGCGTCAGTCTGTCATCCTCCGTTCAGCATTCAAACCGCGCGTCGCGTTCGGTTACTACAGTCAAACTCTTCAAGAGTGCACAGTTACTGAGGTTTAAAACTGTTCAAAGAAAAGGCTCAAAGTAATATATATACATAAAATCTAGTGAAACATTTTTATTTACAAATAAAAGTGAATGAGTCTACGAATAGATCTTGCTCTTTGTATTATAAAATACATTTAAAATGTATTTTTAATCTCAAAGTGTACTCATTTACGCTGAGCACTGTGCTCAGCGTAAATGAGATACCCTGAAAAGTAACATTTTAAAAAATATCTCAATGAACACAAAACCATTTCCAAAATGTTGACAAGACTAAGTTTAATATAACATCTGTTTAACTTATAACATGACAGTAAGGTTAATAATATAACTTAGATTACACATTTTTCAGTTTAACTCAAATTAGGTGATGCAAAATGAGTACACCCCACAACAAAAACTACTAAATCTAGTACTTTGTATGGCCTCCATGATTTTTAATGACAGCACCAAGTCTTCTAGGCATGGAATGAACAAGTTGGCGACATTTTGCCGGATCTATCTTCTTCCATTCTTCAAGAATGACCTCTTTAGAGATTGGATGCTGGATGGAGAGTGATGCTCAACTTGTCTCTTCAGAATTCCCCATAGGTGTTCGATTGGGTTCAGATCAGGAGACATACTTGGCCACTGAATCACTTTCACTTCTTCAGAAATACAACAGTGGCCTTAGATGTGTGTTTAGGATCATTGTCATGTTGGAAAAGTGCACGACGACCAAGGGCATGGAGTGATGGTAGCATCTTCTCTTTCAGTATAGAGCAGTACATTTGTGAATTCATGATGCCATCAATGAAATGCAGCTCCCCGACACCAGCAGCACTCATGCAGCCCCACATAAGGACACTGCCACCACCATGTTTCACTGTTGGCACAATGCATTTCTCTTTGTATTCCTCACCTTTGCGACGCCATACAGTTTTGAAGCCATCAGTTCCAAAAACATTTATCTTGGTCTCATCACTCCAGAGTATAGAGTCCCAGTAGTCTTCGTCTTTGTCAGCATGGGCCCTGGCAAACTCTAGGCGGGCTTTTTTGTGCCTGGGCTTTAGGAGAGGCTTCTTTCGTGGACGGCACCCATGCATGCCATTCCTCTGCAGTGTACGCCGTATTGTATCATGGGAAATAGTCACCCCAGTTTGGCTTTCTACTTCTTTAGATAACTGCAGTGAACTTGCATGTGGATTTTCTTCAACCCTTCTCATCAGAAGACGCTCCTGACGAGGTGTTAACTTCCATGGACGACCTGGACGTCTCTGTGAGATGGTTGCAGATCCATCTTTTTTAAATGTTTGTACCACTTTTGCTACAGTATTATGACTGATAAGTAAAGCTTTGCTGATCTTCTTGTAGCCTTATTTTCTTTCTCAGGTCTTGTGACATTTCTCTTCCATGTGGTGCCATTGCTGACAGCATGAAATGGGAAGGGGTTTTCTTTAAGTAACACCTTTTATAGTCAACTGTCACCTGTGTAATGAATAATTAGACTCACCTGTGGTTGAAATCTTGTTAAATTAGCTTTGCTCCAGAGACTTTCAGTGGGGTGTACTCATTTTTGCATCACCCTAATTTAAGTAAAACTGAAAATGTTGTTCTCTAAGTTATATTATTAACCTTACTTTCATGTTATAAGTTAAACAGATGTTATATAAAACTTAGTCTTGTCAACATTTTGGAAAATGTGTTTGTGTTCATTGAGATATTGTTTAAAATGTTACTTTTCAAAGGGGGTGTACTCATTTACGCTGAGCACTGTATATAAAACAAAGCGAGTTTATTTCACAAAAAATAAGTCAAAACTGTTATGAATATATGACTGAATAAACAGCCTATAACGCAAGGCTATTAAATAGTCGTCTAAAACTCATTTTTGGTTAATAAAATTAATTTCTATGAGCCAGCACATTCATTTAAAGCAGTGGTTTTCAACCCGCGACCCATCAAGCTGAACATAATCAAACATTTATTTCAGTTCTACAATTAATTTTTAGTTTTTACATTAATAAAAAATATACGAAACAAATAAAAGCTATGTTTTTGTTATGTCAAATCATTTAGTTTTTCATATTTACATTTACATTTAGTCATTTAGCAGACGCTTTTATCCAAAGCGACTTACAATTGGGGAGTACATAAAGCGATTAATCTTGAAGAGGCAAACATACAGAGGAAGTGGCAATAACACCAAGTCTCAGGCATTGTTCAAATAAGTACAAGCTAGCAAGGGAAGCAGAGAAAGATAAAGATTTTGAAAAAGTGAAAGAGTTTTTTTTTTTTTTTTTTTTTTATATAGTCAAGTAGAGTTGAAAGAGATGAGTTTTCAGTTGTTGCTTGAAGATTGACAGGGATCCAGTATTCGGATGGGGTGGAAGATCATTCCACCGGCCAGGAACGGTGAAAGAGAATGTTCTGGAGAGTGATTTTGAGCCTCTCTGTGATGGTACCACGAGGCGTCGCTCACTAGCAGATCTCAGACTTCTGGAGGGGATGTAAATTCGTAATAGTGAGTGGAAGTAGGCGGGGCTTCTGGAGGGGATGTAAGTTCGTAATAGTGAGTGGAAGTAGGCGGGTGCTGAGCCTGTGATTGTTCTATATGCAAGCATCAGTGTCTTGAACTGGATGCGAGCTGCAACTGGTAGCCAGTGCAAGGAGACAAAGAGAGGTGTAACATGGGCTCTTTTGGGCTCGTTGAAGACCAGTCGTGCCGCTGCATTCTGAATCATTTGTAGAGGTTTGATTGTGTTTGATGGAAGTCCAGCTAGAAGAGCATTGCAGTAGTCCAGTCTAGAAATGACAAGGGCCTGGACAAGAAGTTGTGCAGCATGCTCTGTCAGAAAGGGCCTGATCTTTCTGATGTTGTGAAGTGCAAACCTGCAAGATCGAGCAGTCTTTGCAATGTGCTCTTTGAAGGTCAGCTGGTCATCGAAGATTACACCAAGATTTCTGACCAAAGCTGATGGGGTAATTGTTGACGAACCTAACTGAATCGTGAGATCATGCTGTAGAGTTGGAGTTGCAGGGAAGACAAGAAGCTCAGTCTTTGCCAGGTTGAGCTGTAGATGGTGTTCTTTCATCCATGCCGAGATGTCCGCCAGGCAGCCTGAGATCCGTGCAGCTACCGTTGGATCATCTGGTCGAAATGAGAGATAGAGCTGTGTGTCATCAGCATAGAAGTGGTAGGAGAAGCCATGTGCCTGTATGATGGGAGCCAGTGATGTAGTGTATGTGGAGAAGAGGAGGGGTCCAAGAACCGAGCCCTGGGGAACCCCAGTGACCAATTTATGTGCTTTGGATACCTCCCCTCCCCAGGCCACCCTGAAACACTGACCAGTGAGATAGGATTCAAACCAGCGAAGTGGAATCCCAGTGATATCCAGTGATGAGAGGGTGGACAGGAGGATCTGATGATTGACAGTGTCAAAAGCGGCAGACAGATCCAGCAGAATGAGGACTGATGATTTGGAATTGGCTTTTGCAATTCGCAGGGCTTCAGTGACCGATAGTAGCGCAGTCTCAGTTGAATGGCCACTCCTGAAACCTGACTGTTTGTTGTTCTGTGAAAGAAACAATGAGACCTGGTTAAAGACAACTCGTTCGAGTGTTTTGGCAATGAATGGAAGGAGAGAGATAGGTCTGTAGTTTTCTATAAGAGAAGTGTTTAATGTAGGTTTTTTGAGCAGTGGGGTAACCCGAGCCTGCTTGAATGCAGTGGGGAAGATGCCTGTGAGGAGAGATGTGTTGATAATGTGTGTGAGTGCTGGTAGGAGTGTGGGAGAGATTGCTTGGAGAAGGTGTGAGGGGATCATATATTATTTTTAGGCATGAGCACTCATGTAATTAATGTTACGCATTTAACAACGCGCACTGTGGCAGAATTTAATTCAGATAGTCATCAGCAGCCTTTCGTTCGGTAAAATTGAGCATCAGAATGGACACATTTGTTCAGAGAGGAAACGAAATGTGGAAAATGCCAGCGAAGAAACAATATCAGAATCAGCAGTGCTTGCCTCACACTGAACATGTTCAGGTAAAAATAAACATCAACCTTATCATCCTTAATTACAGAAAATGTGTCAAAACATCTCTGGAGAGAGCCTTAGATTATTAAAATCGAAAATGCTCTCCATATTTGGATCAACATAGGGTACATTTGTGAACTTTTCTGCAATGTCGCGCGTCGAGTCACGCTTCCGCGCGTCTTACAGACTGTAACTTACAATCATAACTTTATTGTGCTGTTACTCTCCAGCAGAATTTCTCAAGATTCAAGATTTTTATTCGTCACATACATAATTATACAGAATATAACCAGCAGTTAAATGTAATTGGTCAGCTCCCGACAGCATCAGGAGTTTTATTAATGGTGAGTAGAATTATGTATTTATTTAAATAAATGTAATCGTTTAGATATCATAATATTTAGGCTATAAATAATATAATAAATCTGGTTGGTTTGTATTGTAAATGACATGCGTGCAGCCTGTGAGACTTGCACTTGGACCATAGTGCTGCCCGGTGGAAAAATAGGTAGAGAACCACTGATTTAAACATATAGCCTACACAATGACACGAAGTTAAAATATCATGGTATTTTTGGTTATGAAAACAACCTAGGTGACTGTTAATGAAACGTGGAAACTGCTCCTGAATAGAATGAATATCACACGTCATGCAAATCCTTCCCAGCAAACACACGCAGTATTGTAATGTGATTTGTTGGTGCTGTGGGCTACTTTTATTGTACTGTACTGCCGCATGCTTGTAGTTTCTGCGCTTTAGTGAAGTTATATAACATTACAGCGCGGCGCCGCGTCTGTGCGTGCTATAGAAGAGCGCGCGCCACCAGCACACTATAACATCTGACAGGACAGTTAGTTTTTTTCTGTGGTGAGAGACTTTTTATTTCATAACAAGTTACGAAAATAACGATAGAATAATGCCACTGACATTAAACCTGTCAACATCTCATCTGACCGCAGATACTGAATTGGGACAGAGCCTTTTTCTCAAGCACTCTTTCTTTACTTAAACTGCCTCGGAGTCAGATGATCTGACAGTGTCAACGGCATCCATGCACGTCTTTTAAAATAAAAGTCTCGCATCAGAAAAGCATTTAGAATTACGTTTTTTGTTGATGTCGTTTCTTTGGCTGTAAATAATCCGCGACCCACTCAGAACGGTCTCGCGACCCACTTTTGGGCTGCATACCCAGCACTTTTGACCGACCAGTTGAGAAACACTGTAATAGATTGTGTTTAACACAGAAGAGTGACGATCAGGTCAACACAGAGAAGTATAGAAATTCTAAGTTACATAAAAAAATCCTTCGCTGGTATCGGATTGGATCGGTATCGGCCGATCCTCAGAATTTGCGGGATCGGATCGGTTTTGAAAAAATGGTATCGTTGCATCCCTATCTATGCTTTATTGCTGAGATTTTGCACAGTTATACATGAGATTCTGCACTGATGACTCATGATGATTCATGATGAAATCAAGCACAGAGTGCCATGTCTTTGTATTTAGTGCATTGCCTCTTGTGTTTTGTGTGTCTCAGAGCGTGATGTGTCTGTTAAATGCTCGTTAACCCCTGTAATCCCACTCAGACTGTAATATTAGCACATGATGCGGTTCAGTGTCACTCTTCATTTACTCTAACGAGGTATAATGAGGCTTAAGAGGTCGGAAAGGGACTGAAGGACAGTGGTGGTGTTTGATTCATGACTTGACTCGTGCTCTACACGTGTGTTTCCTACATGCCATGCAGATACAATTCTTTCTTATAGTGTTGAACACAAATGTTTTTTTTGGGGGGGGTTACTTTTATAGGAAATATCAAATCTGTACCCATTCTGGTGTTTTTAAAATGTAAAAAATGTAAAATTTTGATGTTAATGTTTTTTGATTGACAAACTCTATTCAAAATTTGTATCTGGTTTGTGAAAATTGCAAACCTCGTATTAAAATCACATGGAGATGATGATATAGCTCATTTTATACACAGTTTGATCTTTAGGGGTCACCATCAAATACATTTATCAACTGATAGCTCATGACATTGTGACAGAAACACAGTAAAAACAAAAAAAAATTTTTTTTCATGATATTTAAAAAAATGTTTTTAATTTTCAATTTATAACATTTTATATTTAGCTAACTGTAGCAAATAGAGTGTTAAACTTGCGTAAAAATAAATAATGAAAACAATTTTTTTTTCATCTGTATATGAAAAATTTTCATTAGAGTATATATGTGTTCATTTTTTAAATGTAACAATTTGCTAATTAAAGTATTCAAAGAGTTAAATGGAGTAAACATGTATAATAAAAAAACAAAAAGCAAAAAAAAAATTGTTGACAATTTCAAATGTATTACATCTCAACGTGTAAGGATTGAAATGGAGTAAAACCTCAATGAAACAGAAAAATTGCACCATTTATGTTGTTTAAAATTGTACAATAAAAAACAAAACAGAAGAGAGAGAGAGAGAGAGAGAGAGAGAGAGAGAGAGAGAGAGACTGACTAGGAAATGTTTTCATCAGATTATTCTGCACATTGGTGGTGGTAAAGCGCTTTAAAGTGTCTAGAAAAGCACTATATAAATGTAACAAATTATTATTATTTTAATTTTTTTTTGGATTTTCATGTGTAATAATTTTGCATACCACAGCATGTAATGCTAATCGAGGCAGAGTGATAATATAAAAGAGCAGCACACAGGGACCATGCAGTGGAGTCTTGAGCTATTTTTCTGTGACCAAAAACATGCCATGGAAACTTGGATTGAGTCAGAAGCTTAGATGTGAATGTGTCCTGATTGATTCTGAGCCAAAAAAACACTTGATTATTTCAGATCAGCATTCAGATCTTATAACAATCACAAACACAACTAATGTGATGTCTCTGTGTTTTCTGTCAGGAGCGAGAGCTGTCTCAGCCGGAGCTGGATGGTGAGTATCACATCTTCTGACCACATTCACGTCTCCACTCAACATCACCACACCTCCGGTCATCACATCACATATCACAGATCACAAATCATCAAATCAGAAATCATCAAATCACAGAACATCGCATCTCGGATAATCACACCACAGATCATAAAATCACAAATCATCACATCACAGATCACCACATCACAAATCATCATATCACAAATCATCAAATCAGAAATCATCAAGTCACAGAACATCGCATCTCGGATAATCACACCACAGATCATAAAATCACAAATCATCACATCACAGATCACCACATCACAAATCATCATATCACAAATCATCAAATCAGAAATCATCAAGTCACAGAACATCGCATCTCGGATAATCACACCACAGATCATAAAATCACAGATCATCACATCGCAGATCATCAAATCACAAAACATCACAGATCATCACATCTCCACTCCACATCATCAGATAACAGATAATCACAGCTCATCAAATCACAATTCATCACATCACAGATCATCACATCTCAAATCATCACATCACAAATCATAACATTTTAGGTCATCACATGACAGATCATCACATCACAAATCATCACATCACAGTTCATCACATCACAGATCATCACATCTATACTAAACATCATCACATCACCGATCATCACAAATCATCACATCACAGATAATCACATCACATATCATCTTATCTCAGATCATCACATCACAAATCATCACTTCACAAATCATCACATCACATATCATCACATCACAAATCATCACATCACAAATAATCACATCACAAATCACAGAACATCACATCTCAGATAATCATATCACAGATAGTAAAATCACATATCATCTCATCACAGATCATCACATTACAAATCATCTCATCTCAGATCATCATATCACAGATCATAAAATCACAAATCATCATCAGATCACAGATCATCACATCACAAATCATCACATCACAGATTATCACTCATCCTCTCAACATCAGCACACGCCTACTTCTGTTCCAGAGCTGGCCGAGGCCTTCAAGGAGTTTGATTATGATCAGGACGGCTATCTGAACTATAAGGATCTGGCCGAGTGCATGCGAACGATGGGCTACATGCCAACAGAGATGGAGCTGCTGGAGATCATTCAGCAGATCAAGATGAGGCGTCAGTATCTGTACACACTAAAATAATGAACTGAAGTATTATATATCAGGATCTCAGGTCACCTGCTGTTTCTGTGTGTTCAGTTGGAGGTCTGATGGATTTTGATGATTTCTGTGAGTTGATGGGTCCCAGGATGATGGTAGAGACGGCGGATATGCTGGGACTCAAAGAGCTCAAAAGCTCCTTCTGTCAGGTACAAATACAACCACAAACACTCATTCAGTCACTTCAACGCCGAGGAACTTAAAGCTGTTTACCCTGTTTATGTATGCAAATTAGTGCATATTTAATTAGATGCCTCATTTGCGTATTTGAACATTCCATTTCAGAAAACGTGTAATACAAAGAAAATGTTTGCATCAATCAATTGTAGTATGGTGAAATCTTTTTTTTTTACCCTATTCAGCTGTAATGTCTTGTTTCAAATGTAATTGAGCAGTTTACATTTACATTTAGTCATTTAGCAGACGCTTTTATCCTAAGCGACTTACAATTGGGGAGTACATAAAGCGATTAATCTTGAAGAGGCAAACATACAGAGGAAGTGCCAATAGTTTTCAGTTGTTGCTTGAAGATTGACAGGGATCCAGCATTCCGGATGGGGGTGGGAAGATCATTCCACCGGCCAGGAACGGTGAAAGAGAATGTTCTGGAGAGTGATTTTGAGCCTCTCTGTGATGGTACCACGAGGCGTCGCTCACTAGCAAATCTCAGACTTCTGGAGGGGATGTAAATTCGTAATAGTGAGTGGAAGTAGGTGGGTGCTGAGCCTGTGGTTGTTCTATATGCAAGCATCAGTGTCTTGAACTGGATGCAAGCTGCAACTGGTAGCCAGTGCAAGGAGACAAAGAGAGGTGTAACATGGGCTCTTTTGGGCTCGTTGAAGACCAGTCGTGCCGCTGCATTCTGAATCATTTGTAGAGGTTTGATTGTGTTTGATGGAAGTCCAGCCAGAAGAGCATTGCAGTAGTCCAGTCTAGAAATGACAAGGGCCTGGACAAGAAGTTGTGCAGCATGCTCTGTCAGAAAGGGCCTGATCTTTCTGATGTTGTGTAGTGCAAACCTGCAAGATCGAGCAGTCTTTGCAATGTGCTCTTTGAAGGTCAGCTGGTCATCGAAGATTACACCAAGATTTCTGACCGAAGCTGATGGGGTAATTGTTGATGAACCGAACTGAATCGTGAAATCATGCTGTAGAGTTGGAGTTGCAGGGAAGACAAGAAGCTCAGTCTTTGCCAGGTTGAGCTGTAGATGGTGTTCTTTCATCCATGCCGAGATGTCTGCCAGGCAGCCTGAGATCCGTGCAGCTACTGTTGGATCATCTGGTCGAAATGAGAGATAGAGCTGTGTGTCATCAGCATAGAAATGGTAGGAGAAGCCATGTGCCTGTATGATGGGTGCCAGTGATGAAGTGTATGTGGAGAAGAGGAGGGGTCCAAGAACCGAGCCCTGGGGAACCCCAGTGACCAATTTATTTGCTTTGGATACCTTCCCTCCCCAGGCCACCCTGAAAGACCGACCAGTGAGATAGGATTCAAACCAGCGAAGTGGAATCCCAGTGATATCCAGTGATGAGAGGGTGGACAGGAGGATCTGATGATTGACAGTGTCAAAAGCGGCAGACAGATCCAGCAGAATGAGGACTGATGATTTGGAATTGGCTTTTGCACTGCAGGGCTTCAGTGACCGATAGTAGCGCAGTCTCAGTTGAATGGCCACTCCTGAAACCTGACTGTTTAGCGTCCAGTTTGTTGTTCTGTGAAAGAAACAATGAGACCTGGTTAAAGACAACTCGTTCAAGTGTTTTGGCAATGAATGGAAGGAGAGAGACAGGTCTGTAGTTTTCTAAAAGAGAAGTGTTTAATGTAGGTTTTTTGAGCAGTGGGGTTACTCGAGCCTGCTTGAATGCAGTGGGGAAGATGCCTGTGAGGAGAGATGTGTTGATAATGTGTGTGAGTGCTGGTAGGAGTGCAGGAGAGATTGCTTGGAGAAGGTGTGAGGGGATAAGGTCTAGTTTAGTTTGAGCAGTGAATGAGCTGTGTGTGTTTGGTATTTGTGCTCAGTTTGACACCGACGGTGATGGGAAGATCTCTCTGGACGAGATGAAGGAGGCTTTGAAGAATCTGTTAGCAGAGAAACTCAAGAAAGGAGAGCTGGAGGAGATCCTGAAGGAGCTGGACCTGAACAGAGATGGAACCGTGGATTTCGACGGTGAGAGATCTGTTCGAACTGCAATGTAATATAAAAACATGCTGAAAAGTAAGCATTCAGAGACGTGAAGCAGCAGTGATCTGATGTGTGTTAAATAAATATGATTTGACTCTTCCAGAATTTGTGATGATGCTGTCAGTGCAATAACACCCTCATCTACTGATCCAACGGCAGATGATACGTGAAAACTGGAAATATCTAGGCTCTTTATAACTGTGACTTACAGAAGAAATCATTCAAGGCCACAGTGATTTCTGTAATGAAAATAAATTTCTCTAGTTTGCTCTACACTATAGTATTTCATGGACTAGATATTGGTATTTATTGACTAATGCTAATAACTATAATAGTTTAATCCTATCATTTTGCAAATTTTTTCCTTGAATGGAGGATGCCAAGTATTTTCTGTGAAATGAGTTCATGGACGTCTGAAAAATGCATGGAGATCAATTCTGGAAAAGTGTGATACGCATGATTAAAAAAGTATGATTTCATCATAAACTAGTTTCAGGTAGAAAAAATTTTAAAAATCAGGTAGATTTTTTTTTTTTAAATTGTTACATTTTCTAAAGGATTTGTGAAAGTAATGCAGTGTAGTATGTACTGTAGATGACTGTGATTTTAATGTAAAATAATGTATATGTGTCTGATGTGTAAATGTATAGAGATATTTTTGTGCAGAGACATTTGAACAAGTGTACAATTAATTATTTTTTCAGTTTTGTTAATAAACAGTAAAGGTCTGGAAAAAGCATGAGAATCTATATAAACATTATAAAATAACATATTTATTTGAGAAGAGGGTTGTAAATATGTTTTAAAAGGCATAGAAGTAGAGCGTCATGCCTGAGAGAAGAGAGACATGGAGAATGGAAAAACTATATTTCTAAAGTATCAGATATAATGAGAACATCAGAGGAAAGAAGAGTTCTTTTCTCTGTGATTTGTTTCCCTGTATCCCTGTAGTTCACAGCAGTGTAATCAGCTGACAGTGTTTTACAGTATCCCTGTAGTTTACAGCAGTGTAATCAGCTGACAGTATTTTACAGTATTCCTGTAGTTTACAGCAGTGTAATCAGCTGACAGTGTTTTACAGTATTCCTGTAGTTCACAGCAGTGTAATCAGCTGACAGAGTTTTACAGTATTCCTGTAGTTTACAGCAGTGTAATCAGCTCAGCAGTGTAATCCTGGAAAACAGAGAATTTTATCAGTACAGTGTATAAAATAACAGTATTCCTGTAGTTTACAGCAGTGTAATCAACTGACAGTGTTTTACAGTATATGTAGTTCACAGCAGTGTAATCATTTACAGTATTCTGTTTACAGCAGTGTAATCAGCTGGCAGTGTTTTACAGTATCCCTGTAGTTCACAGCAGTGTAATCAGCTGACAGTGTTTTACAGTATCCCTGTAGTTTACAGCAGTGTATTCAGCTGACAGTGTTTTACAGTATTCCTGTAGTTCACAGCAGTGTAATGAGTTGACTGTGTTAAACAGTATCCCTGTAGTTTACAGCAGTGTAATCGTCTGACAGTGTTTTACAGTATTCCTGTAGTTTACAGCAGTGTAATCAGTTGACAGTGTTTTACAGTATTCCTGTAGTTCACAGCAGTGTAATCAGCTGACAGTGTTTTACAGTATTCCTGTAGTTCACAGC
Organism: Gymnocypris eckloni scoliostomus; assembly: GCA_027564155.1. Lineage (NCBI taxonomy): Eukaryota > Metazoa > Chordata > Actinopteri > Cypriniformes > Cyprinidae > Gymnocypris > Gymnocypris eckloni. The sequence continues at coordinate 41,496,357 of CM050413.1, read as the reverse complement.
AGTGTAATCAGCTGACAGAGTTTTACAGTATTCCTGTAGTTTACAGCAGTGTAATCAGCTGGCAGTGTTTTACAGTATCCCTGTAGTTCACAGCAGTGTAATCAGCTGACAGTGTTTTACAGTATCCCTGTAGTTTACAGCAGTGTAATCAGCTGACAGTGTTTTACAGTATTCCTGTAGTTCACAGCATTGTAATGAGTTGACTGTGTTAAACAGTATCCCTGTAGTTTACAGCAGTGTAATCGTCTGACAGTATTTTACAGTATTCCTGTAGTTTACAGCAGTGTAATCAGCTGACAGTGTTTTACAGTATTCCTGTAGTTTACAGCAGTGTAATCAGCTGACAGTGTTTTACAGTATTCCTGTAGTTCACAGCAGTGTAATGAGTTGACTGTGTTAAACAGTATTCCTGTAGTTTATAGCAGTGTAATCAGCTGACAGTGTTGTACAGTATCCCTGTAGTTTACAGCAGTGTAATCAGCTGACAGAGTTTTACAGTATTCCTGTAGTTTACAGCAGAGTAATCAGCTCAAGGTTTCAAGGTCAATGTCAAGGTTTCTTTATTTGTCACATGATATTATACAGGGTATAATCAAAAGTGAAATGTAGGTCAAATCAGGTCTCAGTGGACAGTGCAAAGAATAAAAAAATTATAAAAATAAAATCAAAATTAAATTATATAAAAGTAACACTACAAGAGTATATATATATATATATATATATATATATAGGTAAAAGAAATAAAAAGTAAATGTGCAATAGAATAAAGAAAAGTGCAAAACAGTAAAACAGTAAGATGTGCAAAACAAATTGGATGTGCAAAAACATTATATGGGACTTAATAAATATTAGTATAAACAGGAGGGATGAGAGGGATGTGCAAAGGGTTGTACTGGGTATGCACACATAGCGGCAATATGGATGATGAGAATATGAATGTTTTGTTATTATTTTTTACAGATAATAGTGAGTCTTGTGAAAGTTTATGGAACTGAGCAGTAAACAGAAAAGATTGGTTTGAGTCTTTGGTGATTTTAGCAGCTCTGCTTCTGCAGCGTTTGATGTAGATGTCCTGCAGAGAGGGGAGAGCAGACCCTGAGATGCGCTCAGCTAAGCGCACGACTCTCTGTAGAGCTTTGCAGTCCTGGTTTGTGGCATTATTATACCACACTGAGATGCACTGAGTCAGAACACTTTCTATGGCCCCTGAATAGAAAGTTTTCAGGATAGCTGACAGAGTTTTACAGTATTCCTGTAGTTTACAGCAGTGTAATCAGCTGACAGTGTTTTACAGTATTCCTGTAGTTTACAGCAGTGTAATCAGCTGACAGTGTTTTACAGTATTCCTGTAGTTCACAGCAGTGTAATGAGTTGACTGTGTTTTACAGTATCCCTGTAGTTTACAGCAGTGTAATCAGCTGACAGTGTTTTACAGTATTCCTGTAGTTTACAGCAGTGTAATCAGCTGGCAGTGTTTTACAGTATTCCTGTAGTTTACAGCAGTGTAATCAGCTGACAGTGTTTTACAGTATTCCTGTAGTTTACAGCAGTGTAATCAGCTGACAGTGTTTTACAGTATTCCTGTAGTTTACAGCAGTGTAATGAGTTGACTGTGTTAAACAGTATCCCTGTAGTTTACAGCAGTGTAATCAGCAGACATTGTCATGGAAAGAGTCTGGAGGAATAAACGAGGAACCTCTGAAACATAAGAGCATAATCAGTGTTGGGGCTAATGCATTACAAGTAACGCGAGTTACGTAATAATATAAATGTTTTCAAGTCACTAGTAAAATAACGCATTACAAGACAATATCTGAGTTACTTTTTATTAATTTATTGACTGACAGTGCGCTGTGTAAACATGATCTTACTGTAGTTCTAGACTAAATATGAATGTGTATTAATTCATCCCACTTGCAAAAAACAGATTCAGTATTCATCAAAATTAATTAAAACAGTGAAATGCAAACTCAGAATATGAGGCAAACCTGCAATAATTAAATATGTTAAACAACACAAATATATCTAATCTCATTTTATTAACCGATGTGTTTGCTGCTGACCTTTGATGATCTAGTTCAACCATATTAATAATACAAATTACTTTAGATCAACTAACAATTGTGCTTCATGTTTTTTCATGAAGAGTGTTGAACTTCTCCTGTGTTCTTCTGTACAGACGTGATTTACTCGTCCTTCAGTCTGAGGTTTATTCATTACACTTTTTGGTGTGAAAGGCTTTTACATTTGCTATAAATATAACTTCTTGTATTAAAAACAAACAATCAAGCCCTGCTCATATTTAAAAAGAAACGTGAAAGTAACATAACACATTACTTTCTATAAAACTTAACCAGGTATTAGTTACTTTTTTAGGGAGTAACGCAATATTGTAACGCATTACTTTTAAAAGTAACTTTCCCCAACACTGATCATGATACACTCCCAATACACTGTTCAGACCAGAAAACACTGATCGTGATCTGTATCTAGTTCAAATTGTAATGTGTAAGTCAAGTCTGTATAGTCTGAACCTATTTCATGTTTTAATAAGTCAGAATTATGACTTTAAAAGTAAGAGATGAAAAGTCAAAAATAAATGATTAATGGTTAAAGTAGAATTTTTAGTTCATAATAATGATTTAGCATGTCATAATTTCATTTTATCTCAACTTTTTATGATAATTATGACTAAAAAGTGTGTGTATATATATATATATATATATACACATACTGACGTTGTGGAAATGGGTTTACATACTATCATTATATGAAATCCTTTTGCTTGGTAAATATGATTCATAATTTTAAAGTACACCTTTTACTGCAGTCTTTTAAATGTAATTGTATTTATTTTGCTGCACAATGCATTTTTTGTGCACAAATATATTTTTACAGCAGTTTAAAACATATTTTAAGGTTATTAAAATGCAATTTTAGTATTTTTACTTCAAAACGTGTTTTTCAGTTCATGATAAACAGAGTTTGTGCGCCCTCTGTTGGAGAAATCTGATCAAATGTTTGAGTTTCATTTTTTATTTTAGTTTTTAACATTTTTAATAATAACTTGTGCATTATTATTCACAAATTAGCTTTTTCCTCTGCTCATTTATGATCACACAACACTTGTTTTCTACAAGTAACTTTAGCTCTTTGTGTATTGATTGACTGCTCTATGACTCTTTGACCCTCTACACATATTCTGCTGAGAGAAGTTATAGATTGAACGGTGTTTTCATGTGCAAGGTGTTGTTAATCGGTTGGTTTGACAGTGTACCGGCGGTGAAGTGTGTGTTTAGAGTCGTTTCTTCAGTGTGCTTGTGTTTTTGTGTTGGGGAGTAATCGCGTCATCCGGGTTTTTCCGCGCACGTGCGCGCGCACGCTAAGAGAGTCGAGGCGAAGGCGCGCGGAAGAGAGTGTCGTTCATTATTCACTGCAGCGCGGAAACGCGACGGAGAGCGACCCAAACCGCAGCGACGCGCGACATGGACGGTAAGTCGAGTGTTGTTCCGCCGCGGTATTTCTCTGAACGGCGGGGACGGTTTGTTTGTGTGTCCGCGCGGGAGGGAAAGTCCCGCCGCCGAAGTTTTGCTCTCGGTTTTGGTGGAGAACTGGGCGTTCCGTTCCGCTCTCCGTTGATCGCGACGCTGTCCGCCGAAGGACGGGAATCAGACGCGCGAGCGATCGCGACGCGTCAACACGACTTTAGAACTGACGCGTTAACGTTACGGCCTACAGGTGTGTGTGTGTGTGTGTGTGTGTGTGTGTGTGTGTGTGTGTGTGTGTGTGTGTGTGTGTGTGTGTGTGTGAAAGAGAGTGTGTGTTTGAGAGAGAGAGAGAGAGAGTGTGTGTGTGTGTGTGTGTGAAAGAGAGAGTGTGTGTTTGAGAGAGAGAGAGAGAGTGTGAGTGTATGTGTGTGTGTGTGTGTGTGAGAAAGAGAGAGAGAGAGTACACGTGTGTGTGTGTGTGTGTGTGTGTGTGTGTGAGAAAGTCACTACTGATGAGTAATGAGTAATCAGATGAGTAAAACGCATCAGGTCATGACTGTATAAGCCTGGTTTATTTGCTAAACTTGTTTCATGAAACAGGCCGCTGGTTAATTCTGCTGGTTAGTAGTGTGATGGGTAGGTTAAGGTAAGGGGCGGGTGGGGTGGTTTGCAGCTGGTTTGAATGGGTTAGTAAACAAACCTCACAAATAATAGTGAAACTAAACCTGCTCCTCAGATAGACATAAACACACATCAATCACTTGTGTTCAATATGTGTTACAGACCCAGATTATAATAAACACCCCATCATAACATTTAAAAGGGCAACTATATTTTGATTTAAACCGGTATCTCAATTTAAAATATGATTTGGAAAATATTAATTTTCTGTTAAAGGGGTGATCGGATGCGAACTGCACTTTTACATGTTGTGTGTCAGTGTCTGTGTGTGTGTGTGTGTGTGTACACATTCACCCTGTAAATAGGGGGGCGATATGACCTAAATCTTATATCAGGATATGACAAATGTTATATCACGGTAACAATATATATCACGGTATAGTGATTTTTTTTCTTCTAAAAATGTTTTTATTATATTAAAATCTTTAATACCATATAATTTTCATAATCCTTGTCACCAATGTCAATATCAAACTAATACAAGCCTAAAGAGAGAAACTCAACCTCACTGAAGATAATAAACAGTCAGTGATGAAATAAGAAACTAATTGCAAGCAATAGAACAAAAAACTACAATAGATAAGAAATGCTACATACATTGTGTAAATTAATTAGTCTTCACTGTGTTAATTATATCTATCTATCTATGATAGATATAATTAACACGAGTATTATGTATAGATTCTATACATATTATAAATATATCATTGTTATTGTTATTTATTCTGATTAAAGTTACAAAAGTGATTTAGTCGAGCAGTGAGAGATGTTCTAGCAGTGTGCTGTGATTAACAATAATGAATATTGGAACGCTTCCCCTTTAAGAGCGAAGTCCGGATCTATTACACTGTTACGTTGCGTTTTCTCTTTCTGCCGTTTACTCTCTCTTAACACCTAAATCACTGTGTTTGAGGATACTTGCACAGACGGGGATTCTGATGCATATAAGTGTGTTTATGTAATCGTTCAAAGTCGGCAAAAAAGAAAAGGCGCGCTCCTCTCACACAGAAAGAGACGGCGCACGCACATAGGTCTGCTGTTTGATAATCAACGGCTTAAAATCGGTTGTTTTAGAACTGCAGTGCTTAAAAACGCGTGACCATGCTACAGATATAATCCCTCGTTTAGGAACGAGCTCCTGGTTTTGTCCTGGCTGGTCATGTCTCTGCTTCACGTCCCGTGGTGGCGGCGTATAAAGATCGCAGTCACTCAAATGATGAAAAGATATTACCGGAAACAATGTATTTTGCGATACCACGATATAAACGATAGAACAAAATATGAAACGATATACTTTTTATTTCGTCCATCCGATATATATCGTCATATCGCACAGCCCTACCTGTAAATACCCCCCCTTCCTCAGATCAAGCCGTTCTCAGATTCTTAGCTGTGTTGTAAATACCCCCCTTCCTCAGATCAAGCCGTTCTCAGATTCTTAGCTGTGTGATGTCACACAGGCCCCGCCCACGATTGTTTGATTGACACTGGTGTTTCCCCTTAGCCTATAATATTTGCATCATATATTTTATAAACAAATGTTATATTATGTGTTTGTCATATTATTGTAATCGATATTTTTTATTTATTTGCATTTATTAAAATATTTTCTATGTAATATACTTTAATTATACTTTATGACTTATTTGTGTTCTTTTATTTACTTATTATGAAACTGTTTTGCTCTAACCCTTTCGTACGGACCCCCAGCACTGTGTTGCGGGCCCCTGGCCCCCAGTTAGAGAGCCCCTGGCATGTATAGAGCTTGTGACAGCACAGCAGCTTAACACAGACTGTTCTTCAGTGCAGCAGCGTCGCTGTAACGCTCTCCTTCAGCTGATGGCTTGTCTTCAGCGTTCGTTATATCCGCTTCGCTCCTGGAGCGTGTGCTGCTTCTTCAGTACGCTTCATCTACGCACCGCCAGGTTTAAGTAGGTCAAAGCGTGTCCCACCCTTTCTGGATTTTCCTCTTTGTCCGTCCGTCTCACGCTCGGGGTTTAGCGTCTGATTCATCAATATTCAGAAATCTTACGAAAACACAAAAACTGTAAATGCATAATTCAAAATACAGGAAAATCACATGTGACTATTTGTAATTTTAGATTGCGACGAAGTGCATCTCAGATTGTATTGTACTCCAAAAAAGTGGGTTTAAAAAAAAAATCCATACTAACTTCATCAGGTTTGGAGAAATGTGTCATGGCAGTGAATGGGTGCCGTCCAAACAGCTGATAAAAGATGTTTTTAACTTCCGGCACTGATCCCAAAACAGCTCTAAACTAATATATATGTGTGGCTGTATTTTGATGATGCTCTTCTTCACTGAGGAAGAGTTATTATGGATTATGCCGGAACCTAAAAACATCTCTTTATCAGCTGTTTGGACTCTCAATCTGACGGCACCCATTCACTGCCATGACACATTTCTCCAAACCTGATGAAGAAACGCTCTCCTGATCTGGGATGAGCACATGAAACATGTGAATGATACGCAGATCTAGTAAAGCAAGCGTAGCATGGAGTCAGAAGCAGCAGCTGTGTGTGGTTCAGGTGTGTTCTTGTCAGGTATGGTATCTGTTTTGAGTCTCTGATCTCTCTTGTTCTTCCAGGACTGTTTCACCAGTGGGGACCGGCCCCGGTGGCCCAAGGTAGGAGAAGTCCAGCATATTTCTGTCACGTCGTTACGAGATCTGCTACTGAACAGTCATGTTTTACTGTAATAATAGACGTTATGTAATAGTGTGTGTGTGTCTGTGTGTGTGTCTGTGTGTTTGTGTCGAAAGGCCATCCGTACGTGGAGATAATCGAGCAGCCGAAAGCACGAGGGATGCGTTTCCGCTATAAATGCGAGGGTCGATCCGCCGGCAGTATCCCAGGAGAGAAGAGCAACGACACCACAAAAACACACCCCGCCATCAAGGTGAGATCTGCTCCCAGTGTTATTCACACGCTGTACCTGACACATGACACCGCGGGGGTCACATGACTCTGTACGGCTCCTCTCATAGGTTCACAACTACAGCGGGCCGCTGAGAGTGCGCATCTCTCTGGTGACCAAGAACCAGCCGCACAAGCCACACCCACACGAGCTCGTGGGGAAAGACTGCAAACACGGATACTACGAGGCAGATTTACAGGAGCGGCGGATACACAGGTGGTGTGTGTGTGAGAGAGAGAGAGTGTGTGTGTGTGCGCAAGAGAGAGTGTGTGTGTGAGTGTTTGAGAGAGAGAGAGAGAGAGTTTGTGTGTGTGTGTGTGCGTGTGTGAGAGAGAGTGAGTGTGTGTGTGTGTGCGCAAGAGAGAGTGTGTGTGTGTGTGTGCGCGTGTGTGTGTGTTTGAGAGAGAGAGAGAGTTTGTGTGTGTGTGTGTGTGTGTGTGCGTGTGTGAGAGAGAGTGTGTGTGTGTGAGTGTGTGCGAGAGAGAGAGAGTTGTGTTTGTGTGTGTGTGTGTGTGAGTGAGTGAGTGCGCATGCGGGTGTGTGTGTGAGAGTGCGTGTGTGTGTATTATGAGCTGAGGCTTTTCCAGCAACACAAATCAAATACTTCAGTATGTGGAGTGAAGCGACTCAAATGAATCGTTCGGACTGAAGCGACTCAAATGAATCGTTCGGACTGAAGCGACTCAAATGAATCGTTCGGAGTGAAGCGACTCAAATGAATCGTTCAGACTGAAGCGACTCAAATGAATCGTTTGGAGTGAAGTGACTCAAATGAATCGTTCGGAGTGAAGCGACTCAAATGAATCGTTCGGAGTGAAGCAACTCAAATGAATCGTTTGGAGTGAAGCGACTCAAATGAATCGTTCGGAGTGAAGCGACTCAAATGAATCGTTCGGAGTGAAGCGTCACAAGCGTCTTGTTTGAACTCATTCAAACTCTGTTGAAACGCATGGAAATGAGCAGATTGGAGGAGTATGGCTCCGTCTCTCGCATGTGTGCGTGTTATTTTTGGTCAGGGCTATATTTAGCGCTGGCCATCGGAAACATCTCATCACAGCGCTGCTTCCGGTTTGTGCTCACAGATGTGTGTTAGTGGGAGCTCCAAGCCGTCCGTTTCCAGACCTCAGCGCTGCCTCTGCTTTCATCCGCCTGCGACTCATTTCTCTCTTTCAGTTTCCAGAATCTGGGTATTCAGTGCGTGAAGAAGAAGGATGTGGGAGACGCCGTTTCCTGTCGCCTGCAGACACAGAACAACCCTTTCAATAGTAAGAAACACGCACACACACACACATGCACACACACACATACACACACACACACACACACACACGCATGCACACACAGACTTTCTCACACAAATACACACATACACTAGGGGTCGAACGATATGTGTTTTTCAGGGCCGATACCGATTATTATAAATAAACAGTAATAATTAATAATAACATAAGTGCAGGGATCACCCAGAAGCATTCTGTAAACATTTTGTAAAACTTAAAATTAAAGTAAACGATGAAGGACAGTGATTATTCTCAACAAAAGTTGTAATAATTGTTGTAGTTGTATTACGATGTATAGGCAAGTTTATTTGTATAGCACATTTCATACACATTCAAAGTGCTTTACATAAAAGAAAGTTAAAATAATAAAACAAGGAGTTTTAAAATGATATAGAAATTGATTTAAATGAGATAATGATTATACATAAAATTATATTTTGACAGGTTGCCATGAGGACCTTTTAAGTTTCTGTAGCCTATGTATATATGATATGACGATCGTTTTACTCAAATGAAACGGTCAAATGCTCATGAAGTAACTCAGCGAGCAGTTCTGGGGATGTTGTTCATGTATTTATTTCCTCATTTAGTGAGACGGCAGACGCTGAAGTCACCGCGAGCAGCACGCGCTTCAGTATGTATGTGTGCAGTAAATGAAACCGCAAGTCTGTGTCATTCATTAACAGAGATGCAGAACATGCAGGATTCATATTTAAAGTGTTTTTGCGAAATATTTATAGATACTAGTCCATAGCGCGAGTCGATTTAAGTGTACTGACCTACTTTTGATTAATTCATCCAAACTTGACACATTCCGCGACATTCCTGCGTTATACGGTAAATTACATTATATGACTGCATTCAGCGATTCCGCCCGCATTTTCCGCATCGCGACATCATGGGTTATATTGAGGTGTTTTGCAACTTCAGCAACGTCTGCTGCTGCCTTACCTTTGAGAGACAACTGATGCGTGATCACTGAGGCAGCTCCAGTTAGAAAGTGCTCGGTGTGAGACTGCCTTCAGTTTTCCGCGTTGATTGGTCGGACTCGTGACTCTCTACATATCAGATGAGCGGTGGGCGGAGATTGCTCTCAGAGATTGAGAGATCGCCTCACTCTCACAGAGTGTTGAGCTCAGACAGGCTGCATCGAGCCAAATAGTGCATTTAAACATTAAATAGTTTCACCTGTATTATTTATTCACCAATAAATAATGTCACCTGTAAATAGTATGTTTGTTTGCATAAAAGAAAAAAACATTATCGGCAAATCTGTTTTGAAAATGGCCGATAATCGGTCGACTAACACACACACACACACACACACACACACACTCTCTCACAGACACACACACACATTCATACAAACCAGCGGTTGGTCAGCCAGGTTTTTTGGCATATAATAAAATGTATAATTTTGACTCATACAATGTATTGTTGGCTATTGCTACAAATATACCTGTGCTCCAGGGACACATATCCTCTCTGTATAATCATGTTTTGTCATTGTGGCATGAAAATTAATCTCTGTGTGTGTGTGTGCGTGCGTGTGTCTGTGTGTGTCTGCCTCTGTGTGTGTCTGCCTCTGTGTGTGTGTGTGTGTGTGTGTGTGCGTGTGTGTGTGTGTGCGTGTGTGTTTGTGTGTGCGTGTGTGTGTGTGTGTGTGTGCGTGTGTGTGTGTCTGCAGTCCCCGAGGCCAAGATCTGGGAGGAGGAGTTCGATCTGAACGCGGTGCGCCTGTGCTTCCAGGTGTCCATCACGCTGCCCAGCGGAGAGCTGTACTCCCTCGAGCCCGTCGTCTCTCAGCCCATCTACGACAACCGTGAGTCCTGCGCCGGACACGCGTCTGACCGCTAACACCTGACCGTCTGACCTCTCTCTCTCTCTCTCTCTCTCTCCTCAGGAGCCCCGAACACAGCCGAGCTCAAGATCTGCCGCGTCAACAGAAACTCCGGCAGCTGCCGCGGAGGAGACGAGATCTTCCTGCTGTGTGACAAAGTGCAGAAAGGTGAGAGTACACACCAACGACAAGAGAGCGGGATTTCGCCTCGCTCAGACACTGTGTGTGTCAAGTCACCTTTATTTATATAGCGCTTTTAACAATACAAATTATAACAAAGCACTGCACAATATCAAAATAGGCAAAATGTGTCAATAATGTAAAATGACAGGATTTAACACTCAATTATCAGCTGAATGCATTTCATTATTGAATTTAGTAATGGCATTGTCCAGCTTAGTTCAGTTTAAATAATATCTGTGCAATCAAGTCGATGATTGTGCTGGAAATGAAGTGTCCCCAACTGAGCAAGCCAGAGGCGACAGCGGCAAGGAACGAAAACTCCATCGGTGACAGAATGGAGAAAAAACCTTGGGAGAAACCAGGCTCAGTCGGGGGGGCAGTTCCCCTCCGGCCAGACGAATCAGTAGTTTGTTCCAACTGCAGCAAAGTCAGAGTGTAAGTGGTCCACTGGTTCCAGGGTCTTTCCCCGATGGATGTCTAGGTGACGAGTTCCTCACTGGAGATCTGTCTCTGGGGCTCATCTATGTGTCCTAGACTCCGCTGACGGTCAGGGCTGTAGAGGCTGTAGAGGTTGTCTCCAGGTGCTGGTCCTCCATTTATGGCAGACTTTGGTTAAGTCAGTATAATCGCTGATGGTTGGCTTCCTCTGAGGTCCTCGGAGGGGTTGTCATCGTCTCTTCTCAGGTGTTCGGTCATCTCAGATCGTTTAAGGGTTGGGCCGTGGCAGAAACATAGAAACAATAAGACAATTAGCGTAGCAGCTGCTCCATCCAGGAATAACCCTGGATGAAATTATCAGTATAACCCAAGCTAAAGCATAATAATGTGCATGTGTTCAGATGGACTGGCAGTGCAAGATTGTGAGATGCATTATATGAATGCTTGGCTAAAGAGATGCGTCTTTAATCTAGATTTAAACAGAGAGAGTGTGTCTGAACCCCGAACGTTATCAGGAAGGCTATTCCAGAGCGCAAGTCCTAACGCATCATTTGTATTATCAATGTGAATGTTAAAATCTCAAAAAACTGTGTGTGCATGTGAGAGAGTGTGTGTGTGCGTGTGAGAGAGTGTGTGTGTGTGTGTGTGAGAGAGAGTGTGTGTGTGTGTGTGAGAGTGTGTGTCTGTCAGTTTATGCTTTGTGTTAGGGATGCGCCGATACCGATAACTCTTTATTTTTAGAGGCCGATAAATATATATTTTTCTGAGCATGATTGCAAACACCTACAGTGAACAACTCTATTTTAAAACTTTAAATTCAGAAAAGAAAGCGATCCCTGAACTTTATTAATGAACTATTCATTTCTATGGCCAACTTTATTTTATATAAATCAAATCTATTGCCTGAGTAAATATAATGTATAAATAAAGAAACTGAAGTCACTGAACAACATTACTTACATAATCAAAATACCAATCAAATAACACAAATTTGGAATAGTTACAGCATGACTTTGTGTGAATTTAATATTAATTTACCTGCTGTCCTACTGCAGATGTTTTGTGCGTCTGGTGTTCATTGTCCATGTTTTCTTCGAGAATTTCACCGTACATGTCAAGCACTCTCTGTGCACGTCTCTTTTAGATGGGCTCTGTCTCATTCCTCTGTCTCCGTGCTTGTTCGGTTTTCTCAGCAGCATTTCTGTTGCTTGCTGTTTGGTGGCTTTATCAAAAAAGTGATCTTTGTACCTTGGGTCGAGGATTGTTGCCAAGAAGTACAAAGGCTCGGTGTATATGCCGTTAAACCGCTGCTTCACGGCCTCCAGCAGTGTAGCTTTAGTCGTCTTCACACCGCTATCTGTACTAAGACTCTTGTTCAGTAAACGTATGGTGAAACTTTAGATGGCTTATTAGATTAGAAATATGGAAGTTTTTTGTTCTACTGCCTCCTCGCATTTGCAGCTGTTGCAGATTAAAAGTCTCGTGTCTTCTTTTTTCACGACGACAAACGCCCACATCTTATCTTCTCTCTAGCAGCAACTCGTGTAACGCGTGCGTCTGCTTTGTGTGACGTCACGAAAGCGACGATCAAAAGCCTAGTGGCCAGCAGCAAGCACGTGAAGTGGTTCAACCAGCGGAAGTAATACATCATTTATCGGCTTAAAGATATCGACCTAATTTTCTTATCGGACCGATAACAATAATATTAAAAATAGCATTTATCGTCCGATTCCGATTTGGCCGCCGATATATCGTGCATCCCTACTTTGTTGACATTTTAAGAAAGTTGGTCATTTTTATTAGTTCCCTAAAGATTTGTCTGTATACTGAAATCAACTTTTAGTAGAAAAGGTATTAAATTATTATAGATATGAGATCAATGGCAGCTAGCTGAAATAAAGCAAGCTGCTTTGCGTTTTAGTTTTTAGTTTTTTTGTTGTTTAGTTTTATTCAAAATCTATTAAATTCTTATATACTTGTAATTCATTTAAACTTAAAATTCAAATATAAGAAATGACGCCAACCAGTCAAAATATTTTTATTATCATTTTTATTTATTTCAATATCAATTTTAGTATTAAATTATTACACATTAATATAAAATGAGAACGGTGCCTTTGGTTGTTATCTGCAAAAAGTCAGTTTTAATAAAATCATTTTTATATTTTGCATTTAATTTTAATTGTATTAATTCCGTTGCTTTTTGTTGTTAGTTTAAATATTAAATTATTAATTCATTTAAACTTAAACTATAAGAAATATGACTTTGAGCTAGTTTCATCTAGATATCAACTAATTGAAAGAAAACTATTTTTCTCACTTAAACTTTATTTAATTTCAATGAATTTGTTATTGTAGTTTTCCGGTAAAGTATCTAAACTACAAATCTAAAACGAGGTTGATTTCTTTAATAACCCAAATCAGGTAAAGATAGTATTTTATAGTCTATATCTTGAATTAAGTTTAATTTTTTTTTGCATTTTAATTGTAATTTTTATTAATTCCATTGCTTTTTGTTGTTAGTTTATGATATATTTTTTGTTAATTTAAAGTTAAAATTGAACTATAAATAATAAATAGATTACTTTTAAACTAGTTTTTTCTCACTCAGCATTTATTGAATTTCAAAGAACAACATTTTAATATTTTTATTTTTACTGTTCCAGTAAAATTACGACATATTTAAAAACGAGGTTAATTTCTTTTGAGAACCCAAATCAGGTAAAGATAATATTTATAGTCTATATTATCTGTTTAAAGTTTAGTTTTGTTAATCTATCCTTCTTAAAACATCATTAATATATATATATATATATATATATATATATACACACACACGGGTGCTGGTCATATAATTAGAATATCATCAAAAGTTGATTTATTTCACTAATTCCATTCAAAAGTGAAACTTGTATAATGTATACATTCATTCCACACAGACTGATATATTTCAAGTGTTTATTTATTTTAATTTTGATGATTATAACTGACAACTAATGAAAACCCCAAATATATATATATATATATATATATTGTGGCTTAAGGAATAATTCCTCGTATGGAAATATGACTGATCTGATGGCCATCGGTCAAAGGCGTGTAATTCTATATAGCTCTTTATTTCAGTGCTTAAGTCAGTATTGATGCCTTGGCTCTCAGCTGAACACAGCAGTAATGTATTGTTCTGAACGGTTCTAGAGGACATCGAGGTACGGTTCTTCCAGGACTCATGGGAGAGCAAGGGCTCCTTCTCTCAGGCCGATGTTCACCGGCAGGTGGCTATCGTCTTCCGCACGCCGCCCTACCGCGACGCTAACCTGACGGAGCCGGTGCGTGTGAAGATGCAGCTGCGCAGGCCGTCCGACCGCGAGGTCAGCGAGCCCATGGACTTCCAGTACCTGCCGGCGGACCCGGGTGAGAGAC
>CM050413.1:41467086-41477086 GCA_027564155.1 Gymnocypris eckloni scoliostomus | reverse complement strand
CGAGCTGCCCGAGTTCCCCAGCTTCTCCGAGGTGCACGGCTCAGACATGGACAACATCAACATCGATGATTTCCAGGCGCTGCTGGGTCAGAGCGGGCTTCGGCCTGCGGAGGACCCCGGCTCCACCTGGATGTCCTTCCCTCCCAGCATCGCCAACCTCATCCAGAGCGAGAACATGAAGGAGAGCACGGCCGACGCGGGCCAGGCCGTCCTGGACGATCTGGAGGTGCTCAACTCCATCGACGACGACCGCTTCATGTCCATGTTCACCGGCTCAAACCAGGTGGGCTTTCTGTCCGGACACCCCACCTAGACCCCCGCGGCCCTTATATTCCTGATGACTTCAGACGGTCTTGTGTACAGTGTTTTTATTTCTCCTCGTTAAACCAGACTGTGCCTTACGGACCGGCTCAGCCAATCCACATTTATTCTGGTGATCCCTTACACATATATTATGCATGAGTAAATCTGACAATACCTGGCCGTTTGTGCCAAACCTAGCACTGACAGCTGCGCTTGCAGAGGAGAACGAACTTGTAAATATTCCTGAACTATCTGATCTGAAGAGGAGCTAACTGTGTGAAGGACCGAGTTCAGTTAATGCAATAATCCTTCTGTTGTATTTGTAGGCAATCATGTTACTGCAGGCTCGTTTGACATGTTCGTTAAGCAGCACAATCGTTAATCGCTCCGCTTGCATGGGAAGAGAGACAGGCAAACCTTTCTCTGTTTTCTGGCCTTACTGCAGTTAAACCTCGTGTTTTGGCTGCATTTGTACAAATGAAATATGCTTTTGTACTATTATTTGAGCCGTAATAAATGCATTTACATTTCACAGTTCTGACTTTTTTCTTGTCATTTTGAGTTTACGTCAATTTAATGAAAAATAAATAAATACTATAAATCTTGCAATTGACTTTTCTCATGATTATGAGCAATTCTTGCAATTTTTTTTTACGTAATTCTGAGTTTTTCACACAATTCTGATTTGGTTCCTATAACTTTGTTTACATCTCTCAATAACTTTCTTGTAATTCCAAGTTTACATCTCGCAAATCAGATTTTTCTCGTTATTCTCTGTTTACATCTCACAATTCTGACTTTTCTTGTAATTTAAAGTTGACATCTCGCAATTCTGACTTTTCTTGTAATTTAAAGTTTACATCTCGCAATTCTGACTTTTCTTGTAATTTAAATTTTATATCTCGCAATTCTGACTTTTCTTGTAATTTTAAGTTTATATCTCGCAATTCTGACTTTTCTTGTAATTTTAAGTTTATATCTCGCAATTCTGACTTTTCTTGTAATTTTAAGTTAACATCTCGCAATTCTGACTTGTTTTTCTGACTTTTTTCTTGTAATTAATTTACATCTCATAATTCTGACTTGTAATTCTGACTTCTTGTAATTTTAAGTTTACATCTCATAATTCTGACTTCTTGTAATTCTGACTTCTTGTAATTTTAAGTTTACATCTCACGATTCTGACTTTTCTTGTTTTTCTGAGTTTACATCTCGCAATTTCAACTTTTCTTGTAATTTTAAATCTCACAATTCTGACTTCTCGTTTTTCTGACTTTTTCTTGTAATTTTAAGTTTACTTCTCACAATTCTGACTTTTCTCGTTTTTCTGACTTTTTTCTTGTAATTAATTTACATCTCGCAATCCTGACTTTTCTTGTAATTAATTTACATCTCGCAATCCTGACTTTTCTTGTAATTTTAAGTTTACATCTCACAATTCTGACTTCTTGTTTTTCTGACTTTTTTCTTGTAATTAATTTACTTCTCACAATCCTGACTTTTTTCTTGTAATTAATTTACTTATCACAATTCTGACTTTTCTTGTTTTTCTGACTTTTTTCTTGTAATTAATTTACTTCTCACAATCCTGACTTTTTTCTTGTAATTAATTTACTTATCACAATTCTGACTTTTCTTGTTTTTCTGACTTTTTCTTGTAATTTAATTTACATCTCGCAATTCTGACTTTTTTCTTGTAATTAATTTACATCTCGCAATTCTGACTTTCCTTGTAATTCTGAGTTTACATCTCACAATTTTGACTTTTCTTGTAATTAAGTTTACATCTCACAATTCTGACTTTTCTTGTAATTAAGTTTACATCTCACAATTCTGACTTTTCTTGTAATTTTAAGTTTACATCTCGCAATTCTGACTTGTCTTGTTTTTCTGACTTTTTCTTGTAATTAAGTTTACATCTCGCAATTCTGATCTCTTTCCTATAATTTTGTTAACTTCTCAATTCAGACTTTTCTCATAATTCACAAGTTTTTCCCTCATAATACTGAATACATAATACATAATACTTGCTTCGAGGAGGACTTGTGTTGTGCACAATCAAAACACGCTTTTGTCTTATTATGTGAGCTGCAATGAACATGAGCAACTGCTTTATCTCACAGAGAAACCCTTGATTTATTTGGCAAAATGAACGAATGAACAAAGCCAGCCTTGTCAAACATAAAAAAGACGCTTCAAAGCCCTTCAACATTTCGGCTTGTCTTCACATGCAGTCATCGCTGATCTCCTCACGTCACCTCCTGGTTGGTGACCTTGTTGGTGATGTGCGAGCGACGAGGAACGCTCTCCAGGTCGAACCGGCTCTCGTAGATGGTGGGGCAGATCTTCCAGCGGTTGTTGCGGTAGATTCCCAGGTGCGTGTAGACGTTGGGTTTGTAGTACAGGACACACTTGACGCCGGTGGCGCGGATGGCGGAGTCCAGATGCACCAGCTGCTCCTCGTCGGTGAAGTTCTGGTTGTAGACGCAGATGACGTGCCTGGCGTCGGACTGCGGTTCTGCGGTACTCACTTTGGCCGAGCCGATCTTGCCGTCGAGCACGGCTCTGGCGATGCTCTCCCAGGCGTGGTCCACCTTGAAGCCCGTGTGCAGGTGCATCAGCCACTTTCCGTGGAGCACGCTGTGATTGAGCGCCAGCTCTCTGATGCTGTGGAAGCTGACGCTGCGCCCGCTCTCCAGCAGCGTCTCCCAGTCGTCCTGCAGCCCCTCCACGTCTCCGCTGTCGCCACAGTACTGCGGCCCACGCACTCGATCCAGCCCACCGGGCCGCCGGGCCCGTGACGACTGACCTGCGAGGGCCGGTTGGACTCCAGCCAGCCGCTGAACTCGGCGCGGGGCATCTTGCAGGCGTCGAAGATGATCCAGGGGTCCATGTCGGCGGCCATGGCCTCGGCGGCGTAGTCCTCGGCCGAGAGATGCTCGTCCTCCGCCATAACGAGCCGCTGTGATGAGCTTCTCTTAACTCTGAGACACACAGACACACACATGAGACAGGTCATCTGATCATTTCCAGCGATTATCGTCGACTCGATTGCACAGATACGGTTTAAACTAAACTATAAATCGAGTGATGTGAACTGACAAGATTAATCGCTCGATTTATAGTTTAGTTTCAACCGTATCGGTGCAATCGAGTCGACGATATTCGCAGGAAATTATCAGATGACCTGCTTTAAGACAATCTGTATAATTAAAAGCACTATAAAAATAAAGCTAACTCGACTTCTTTCCCCTCAGAACTCTTATCTTTTCTCATCGGTTTGAGTTCATTTGTAACTTTTTCAATGTTTTATTATTAGGAGCTCGACAAAACCTACATCTTACAATCATAACTAGTGCTGTCCAACGATTAATTACATCTAAAATAAAATGTTTACATAATAAATATACACATACAGCATATTTTTAAAATATTCACATGAATGATATACAAGTAAAATATTGTTCTTAAGTATGTGTTCACAATGTGTGTGTTTATCTACACAGTACACACTTATAAACTATGTAAACAAAACTTATTTTGGATGCGATTAATGTTTTGAAGGCACTCGTTATAACTTTTTTATAGTATTCTCCGCTCTTCACTGAGGCGCTGCCTCCCGCTAACCCACATGCTTCATCGCAAACCCAACTATCTAACCTAACTTTAATATGTTCACTGTCGTATTAAACGTATCAAAAGTGCAAAATTCTCACTTTGTTGTGTGTTTTTCTAGCAAAACTCTGCTGAGTCACTGCGGCCCTCATCCGCTTTCCGCCTCAACACTTCCGGTTTCCGCTTTTTCTTCTTCTGCTGCTGCTTTTCGGTCGCCGTTTTCTGTTGGTTCACCTTCCGTCACGGAGCTGGTGTTTAAGGAAAATAAAAACAAAATTTACTCTATATCTTTGACTAAATTCTATTATAAAAATACGTTTTTATTATAAGTCGTTCCGTATTTGTCAATAGGGTTTGGCTGCAGACATACTGGGCGAGTGGAGCTCCACTCAAGAACGGAAATACGTCACCTCCACAAGCGACGCGTCCGCCATGTTGGTCAGGGCAAGACAATACGTCACGTCCACTTGCGACGCGTCCGCCATGTTGGTCCGGGTGCAAGACAATAAAACAAATGTAGATAAAAGGAAGAGCTGCGTTCTTTTCTGGATAAAAACACGATAATGTTTACATTTATCCGCCGATTTGAGTGGATTTACACGGAATTAAAAAAACATGTATCCAATTATTTAGCTAGGCTTGGAAAATAATTCATTTTCGTTAGAAATTGTGAAAGCCTTTTCTTCCTGGTACCAATTTTTTTTTTATTGTTCAAAAATCAAGAGTAGTACACACATAATAATACAATCATCAACACACAAGTGATGAACAATAACAGCAAAGTAATTACGTATAGAAACAGACAGGGGGGGCGTTATGCATCAGAATCTTAAGCGATACAAATTAAAGAGTTACAGGTAGATACAGTTTTTAAGGCTTTTTTGTTCTTAGAGAGCTGGATCAATGAAATGTATTGCTCAAATTATTTCAGAAAAACAAAGAAGTGAGGTCTAGAATTTGAATATTTGCATTTATGGATGTGACAAATTATAAACCGATCCGGACATATTCTCTTTTAGGATCCGTCTGCTCTCTTACGATCACGCAGCGCAGCGCCGCTTAAAGTCGGGGATACATGTCACGTGACATGAAAAACAACGATTGTTTTATTATTATTAATTTCAGTTTTATTAACGTAATAACAGACAGACAAAAACCTGACCCGAGAATCATTTTTCCCCACAGACGACACTGGTTATTGATTTACTTCGAAATCAACGCCACCTAGTGGCGGGTTTCGAAACAGTAATGACGTAATTAATCACCACATTTAAAAATATATATATATATTCTCACAAAGACAGTGCTCGGTCCGGTTCATTTTAAAGACATTGTTAACAGTGTTGAAACCTAAAGCATTATGAATAACAACGCGCGGCAACTGATTTTGAAGTCACCGAATCCCGATGAGAAACCGGAAAGTGTGACGCACTTCCGGTTCGAGAGTCGCCCGTCTGCACCCAGACCCACACACCCGGAAGCACAAAACGCACCGTAAAGCAGCGAGAACTCGCGCAGCTAGAAATCACCGTAAAATGCCGATAAATATCGCAGAAACGCGCGGACGGTGATCGGAGACGGCGCTGTGATCGTTTCATCGACGGGACCCGCGGGAAACCAGCGAGGCTATCTTTCATATTCAATTGAGTTCGACAGCAGACTGCGACGGAACCGAGCCGGAGCCGCGTTTGTGCGCCGAGATGCCGAGCAAGAAGAAGAAGTACAACTCCAGATTCCCTCCGGTGAGACCCGACACACGGTCCGTCGAGCGGGCTTCTGGTCAGAGTTAGCCGCTAGCTCGCTAAACCAGTCTGTGACGTGTTTACTCCATTCGAGTCTGTATAGATGTGCTAGCATGAGCGCTAGCTAGCCGCTTTCTTGTGCTGCGCTGCAGTGTTGATTACATCTGATGTGTTTAATAGCGTGTTTGTTGTTGTGTGCCACACACGTGCGCGTGTTGACATCTCTCACAGCACGCATGACTGATCTCTCGCACGTCTTTCACTTCTCATATAGAGCTGAAGATGACTAGAGGGTCTTTGTGTTTGGTTTTGCAGGCCAGGATTAAGAAGATCATGCAGACGGATGAAGAAATCGGCAAAGTCGCCGCCGCGGTTCCTGTCATCATCTGTATCCTTTTGGGTCGTTTGGGGGTATTATGCATCCATGTGTCATCTCTCGTTCCTTGACTGTGGCCTGAGCTCGTGCTCTGGAGCTGTTCCTGGAGTCTCTCTTGACCAAAGCGTGTGACGTCACACAGTCACGCAACGCCAAGACCATGACCACCTCACACCTGTGAGTCCCAGCCACCGTGTGTCCGTGTGTCCTTCCAGCTGCTCGCTGGCCTCATGCGTGTGTGTGTGTGTGTGTGTGTGTGTGTGTGTGTGTGTGTGTGTGCAGGAAGCAGTGCATCGAGCTGGAGCAGCAGTTTGACTTCCTCAAGGATCTGGTGGCGGCGGTTCCTGACATGCAGGGAGAGGGAGAGGAGAACCACACGGAGGGAGAGAAGATCCCGCGCAGGTCAGTGTGTGAGAGAGAGAGTGTGTGTGTGAGAGGAGTGTGTGTGTGAGAGAGAGAGTGTGTGTGTGTGTGTGTGTGAGAGAGAGAGAGAGAGAGAGAGTGAGGTGTGTGTGTGTGTGAGAGTGAGTGTGTGTGTGTGTGTGTATAGGCTAAATATTTTTACATGACTTAACATGAGAGAGAGAGTGTGTGTGTGTGTGTGAGAGAGATATTATATTGTGTAGGAGTGTGTGTGTGTGTGAACACTGTGTGTGAGAGAGAGAGTGTGTGTGTGTGTGTGTGAGAGAGTGTGATGTGTGTTGGGTGTGTGTGTATATATGTGTGTGTGAGAGAGTGAGTGTGTGTGTGTGTGTGTATTTGGTTCCACAGTATTTGCTGATTTTTATTTTATTTAAACATGATGATTTTTATTTTATTTAAACAGTTCTTGACGCAATTGCCCCAGATATTATAGTCAAGGTTAAAACGCGCATGGCGCTTACAGGGTATTGTAAGCCCCCCCACGGTGATACCGTTATAACCGGTGTGACATCAGGACGATTAACCGGTGGGAAAATTTCCTCACCGTCACTACCCTAGTGAGTGTGTGAGAGAGAGTGTGTGTGTGTGTGAGTGAGTGAGTGAGTGAGGAGAGAGAGAGAGAGAGAGAGAGAGAGTGTGTGTGTGTGTGGTGTTTCACAGCTGGTGTGTGTGTGTGTGTGTGTGTTTCAGGGGTCGTAAGCCTGGCTCAGGACGTAAGAACGGTGGCCCTGGAGCCAAAGGCAAAGACAAGAAACTCTCCGGCACCGAATCAGAGCAAGAGGTAAACGAGCCCTGTTCACCGTGTGAGACTCTATCCTAGGGCTGGGCGATAATTCGATAACGATAATTATCGCGATATAATTTTCCTCTAAAACGATATGACTAAGTTCGAAAAATGTTCGATATAATGTTTATGCGCCAAAAGCGGAACGAAACCACGCGACTCATTTGAATCGCCACACGGAGCGCTTATCCGCCGGGATCACAGTTCAAACTGCCGCTACGCACAAGCTCACTAGAGCAGATGCGTTTACTCGTCACGTGATCACTAAGCAGTGCTGTGAGATCCAGTCAGAGGCGCGTTCGACTTAAAGCGGCGTTGACAGA
This sequence comes from Gymnocypris eckloni scoliostomus, assembly GCA_027564155.1. Classification (NCBI taxonomy): domain Eukaryota; kingdom Metazoa; phylum Chordata; class Actinopteri; order Cypriniformes; family Cyprinidae; genus Gymnocypris; species Gymnocypris eckloni. The sequence continues at coordinate 41,469,520 of CM050413.1, read as the reverse complement.
ATGGTCATTGTAAGATATCAAAGTACCGCGAGAGCCATTCAAAGCATAGGCTTCATCTGCTCTTATCGCCTCGCGTACTTTGATGTCTTACACTGACCATTCTGTGCAGCGCCGCTTTAAGTCGAACACGCCTACTGTGAGAACACGTTTAACATGAGAAACACTGTGCAACGAGACAGTCAGAAGGCTTTTCAATATGCACATCGCCATTATTTACCATGGATTTACTGTAGTAACATTCACTGCACTATGGTATTGTGGCAGAAATGTGGGATATTCACATTTAATATTATTACAGGAGTAATGGTATATAATTATAGTAAGTATGTGTGGTTAAGGCAGCTATAGCATGTGTACATTATAATGAATGGTTTTAGACTACTGTCTTTCATACAAATAGACTACTTAAAAACCATTTAGTTATATTTTGACCATGTTATTGAGGTGCTATATGTGTGGTTTTAACTGTTTATCATTATTTAAATGTATGCTATATAGGAGACCAATGCTTAATACAAATAAAAACTTGGTCAGAATACATTATACCATATAAAACTGAGGTTGCTACAGATGTTACTGATGTAAAGATGTTACTGATTTTGATAATGAACAAAAATGTTACTGCATCCTAACTCAAGCTACGATCAAATGTGTTTTTCTAAGAGACAAAAAAGTGATATTATTATCATTCATATTATGAGGCAACCCAAACCGGTTTCTTGATTTTGAAACAATATCAACTCATTAGAACATGCAGAAACTAAGAAATACATATCTATTTAGATAATTATTGTGTTAAGGAAAATTAATGGTCTGGTTTCTAAAACTTTCACTTTGGAGCAAAAATCTGGCTTTAAACTTGAAAGAAATAAAGATTTGACATTTATCGTGATAATTATCGATATCGATTGATATGAAAATAATTATCGTGATAATTTTTTGGGCCATATCGCCCAGCCCTACTCTATCCCACAATGCAGTGCATCTTTACCTCCTCACAAAACTGGCCACGTCTCCGAGATGCTTCAAGAACCCTCCTGCAACGCTACAGTGCTGTTAACAGTTTCAGGCACTTGTGTAAAAACAATGTCATAAATAGATCTTGATCAATTAACTTCTATGAACTGAACTAAATCAACATGTGCTGTGAGCGTCTTTGTGTTTGTCCTCAGTGCATTTGAGCAGAGTTTAATAATACAAAATAACGGACTTAACCTCTTTTAGCTGCTGGAGATACTAGTGTTTTAATCATTTTGGCCATCATATTTTAATAATCTGAAAGATGATGTTATTTGTATTCCATAGCAACTGATGTAATGCAGTGAACATCAAGCCTGCGCAGTGCAAAGGCTTCAGTGAAAATCCTGTCTGAATATGTTTGTTTTGTGTTCAGGACGATTCAGAGGACAGTGAGACAGACGGAGAGGAGGACGAGGACTCGTCTCAGACCAGCACAAACACACAGCCTGCCGTGTTCTTCAACAGGTACAGCACAGACCACCACAAACCAGCCCAAACCACCACCTCAAACCAGCACAAACCACCACAGACCAGCACAAACCACTACACACCACTACAGACCACCACAAACCAGCCCAAACCACTACAGACCAGCCCAAACCACCACAAACCACTACAGACCACCACAAACCAGCCCAAACCACCACAAACCACTACAGACCACTACACACCAGCCCAAACCACCACAAACCACCACAAACCAGCCCAAACCACCACAAACCACCACAGACCCACAGACCAGCCCAAACCACCACAGACCAGCCCAAACCACCACAGACCAGCCCAAACCACCACAGACTAGACCAGCACAAACCAGCCCAGACCACTACACACCAGCCCAAACCACTACACATCAGCCCAAACCACTACACACCAGCCCAAACCACTACAGACAAGCACAGATCACCACAAACCACTACAGACAAGCACAGACCACCTCAAACCAGCACAAACTACCACACCACAGACCAGCCAAACCACCACAGACCAGCACAAACCACTACACACCAGCACAAACTACCACACCACAGACCAGCCAAACCACCACAGACCAGCACAAACCACTACACACCAGCACAAACTACCACACCACAGACCAGCCAAACCACCACAGACCAGCACAAACCACTACACACCAGCACAAAGTACTCTCACTCTCACACTGACACTCTCAGGCTGTGACACACACACACACATATATATATATATATATATACACTCTCTCACTCACTCTCACACACACTACCAGTCACCAAGCAGTGCTTCGTTAGGTTCAGTCTGAAGAAAATCTGAATAATTGTAAATGTTGCTGTATGAAGAATGTTCTGTGTGACTGACATCTCATTATTTTATTAGTTTGTTAAAACCTAGTGAAATTAATGTACATTTAATATGTGATTATAATATCTGTTAA
>CM050413.1:41449586-41457086 GCA_027564155.1 Gymnocypris eckloni scoliostomus | reverse complement strand
AATTGATAGCTTGATACAAGTTTTGGCCATTAAGAAATATTTCAATCATAAACAGTGCGACAAAACATTGCAAAAACACTTAAAGTGGCGTAATATTTAAAACTGTGAAATTCTGTATTCACCATATTGTGTGTGTGTGTGTGTGTGAGAGAGAGAGAGTGTGTGTGTGTGTGTGAGAGAGAGAGAGTGTGTGTGTGTGTGTGTGTGTGTGTGAGTGTGTGTGTGTGTGTGTGAGTGCGTGTGTGTGTGTATGTGTGAGTGTGTGTGTGTGTGTGTGGGCATGTTTATGTGGTTTATGAGGACACAAATTTGTATAATGACATGGGTATGACATAGGTATTACAAGGAGAAGGTGATTTATGAGGACATTTTCAGTGTCCCCATAACTTAAAACGCTTATAAATGTATAATAAATAAAAAAGTTTTTTTGAGGGAAAATAGAAATGCACCATCTCCTGTGAGGGCTAAGTTTAGGTGTAGGGTAGGTGTAGGGCAATAGCACATACAGCTTGTACAGTATAAAAACCATTACGCCTATGGAGAGTCCTCAGAAACCATAAAACCAACGTGTGTGTGTGTGTGTGTGTGTGTGTGTGTGTGTGTGTGTGTGTGTGTGTGTGTGTGTGTGTGTGTGTGTGTGTGTGTGTGTGTGTGTGTGTGTGTGTGTGTGTGTGTGTGTGATAAGGACGAGCAGCCCATGGCCTCGCCGTCTCTGTATTTTGGAAAGGCTGCATCCGGAGATTGAGCAGCAGATTTGGGGAGGAGGCAGGTACAGCTTGGCACGGGATTCCCCTTGTTCCAGCCTCAGAAATATTTCCCAGCATGCACTGGGAGCATGCACTTTTTCCCAAAGACAGCGGCGCTCTGGAATGAGCATGTCAAGGGGGCAGAGTATTCCAGAAAAACACACACACACACACTCTCTCTCTCTCTCACACACATGCACACACACACACACACAGCGACCCACATCATTCGAATAGTGGCGGACACCGGAGTGTTATGTTTGTTATGTTTCCTAAATGAAATGTGCAGTTTTCCCCGAACACTGCAGCGTTCTCCATCGTAGTTTTAAGTGCACGATTGCTATCGCTTAAAGTCAGCATGACGTATAAACGAATCCATTCTCTAAATGCATGGTATTGATTGTGAACATGTTTAATTTTAAACAAGGTCAAAGGTCAAATACCTGGATCTGCTCTTGGTAGCGCGGATCTATTGTTTGTGTTTATTTACATCAGTATTGACGGAGCAACTCTATTTTAGTATCACTGAGATTCATTCATATTTTACAATTATTTTATATTTATTTTACATATTATATTTTCATTTTAAAGTATGAGTAATGGTGTTGTGTATTTTGTCTTTTTAAAATATTTTTATATCGTTGTTATGAGGATTATTGTATTTCAGGAAATGAGTTGTTAGTGTTAATGTTAGTTTCAGTTACCAGGAATACCCTTGGACACAGCATGGTGTGGTTTGAAGGACTGGACGGGGTCAGAGGTCACAGCAGCACTGGTTAAACTTCAGCCGCTCACAGCAGCACAGCAGAGTTAATTAGTGACCCATTCAGAGATTTCAGAGAACCTGCTAATGAACCTGCTCTCTCTGTGTGTGAGAGAGACGTAGAGGCTTTCTTTCAGACGAGTTTAACTCTACAATATTAGGAGTTCTGGGGATCACTATTTAGGATGGGTGGTTTCCAGGGCATTGCTTTGATGTTTGAGTGGTTGCTGGGGTGTTGCTATATGGTTTGGGTGTTGCTGGGGCATTGCTATGTGGTTTGGGTGGTTGGTGGGGCGTTGCTATGTATTTTGTGTGGTTGCTAGGTGATTGTCAGCAGGTTCTGGGTGATATCTCGGTGTTTGTATTGTTGTATGACTCTCTGAAGTGTGAGCGAGCGTCGTCTCTGTCTGGCGTGGTCTAGGATCTGCTGCACAGGGGGGCTTTCCCTCAGAAGAACGAGCCTTTGTCTTGAACGTTGTACAGAGTGCTGTCTGGCAACCTCAACACACACACACAGACACAGACACACACAGACACACACAGACACACACAGACACACACACACACACACACACACACACACACACACACACACACACACACACACACGCGTGGCTGTGAGAAGGTTAGCTGCTTGATCATGTGATCGCCGGTGCTCGCTGAGGTGCATTCTGGGAGCCGCCTCTCACGCGGTCAACAGCCTCTGCATCCAAACAAACACAGCCGGTCACTGTGGTTACCATCGGCCGGTGTCGCCATGGCGTCCAGCTAACTAACTTTTCTGCATCAGAAACACTTAACATGTTCCGTAGCTTGGCAATGTTTCTAAGATGGAAGAATGCAGTTTTTGTAACATTGGAAATATGATTTTCAAAAGATAGGTTGCTGTCTAATATAACACCCAGATGTGTAACTGTAGAGGAAGTACCAGGACATCCGTCTAGTTGCAAATTTGTAATCCAAGAGATTCTGTGTACTGTTTTTAGGTCCTAAAAGTAATATCTCTGTCCTATCTGAATTTAATAGGAGAAAATTACTGGTCATCCAATCTTTTATATTTTTAACACACTCTGTTAGCTTAGTTTAGAAGTTTCATCTGGTTTTGTTGAGATATATAGTTGAGTGTCATCAGCATAACAATGGAAACTAATCCCGTATTTTCTAATAATATTACCAAGGTGCAACAGGTATAATGAAAATAATAGAGGACCTAGGACAGATCCTTGTGGTACTCCATACTTTACTGGTGATAATTGAGATGACTCCCCGTTTAAATAAACAAAGTGGTAGCGATCGGACAGGTAGGATCTAAACCATCTTAGAGCCTGCCCTCGAACACCTGTATAGTTTTGTAATCGATCTATCAGTATGTCATGATCTATAGTGTCGAACGCAGCACTAAGATCAAGTAAAACTAGCAACGAGATGAAGCCTTTGTCTGATGCAAGAAGCAAGTCATTTGTAATTTTAACAAGTGCAGTTTCTGTGCTATGACGGGGCCTGAAACCTGATTGAAATTCTTCATAGATATCATTTTTTGCAAAAGGAGCACATTTGAGCAGACACTACTTTTCTAATATTTTCGACATAAGCGGAAGATTTGAGATGGGCCTGTAATTTGCCAGTTCACAAGGATCTAATTTTGGTTTCTTAATAAGAGGCTTAATAACTGCCAGCTTAAATGGTTTTGGGACGTGACCTAAAGATAGCGAGGAGTTAATAATATTGAGAAGCGGTTGTTCTGCAACAGGTAACAACTCTTTCAATAGTTTAGTTGGTACAGGATCTAATAAACATGTTGTTGGTTTAGATGCAGTGATAAGTTTATTTAGCTCATCCTGTCCTATAGTTGTAAAGCAATGCAGTTTTTCTTTGGGTGCGATGAATGAAGCTGAAGTACTAGACGCTGTAGAATCTCATGCATTTGATGTTTCTCTGAGCTTGTTCAATGCATTCTTGTGCTTTCTCATGTGGCCCTGCCCTAGTGACTGATCTTCCCGTCAGGATTCGGTGCTGTGTGCTTGGGTTTGGCGTGTCGGATGATGCTTGAGCTCTTCCAGGTCGATCTGAGATCAGGTTTGTGTTTCAGAACCAGCGGATCCGCGTGATGCTAGAGACTGTACATGCCCTGATACTGCAATACGGGAAGTGCAGAGACTCACAGACATGCTGATTTTACACAATCATCTCTGTGTGGAAACCTCTGATTTATGAGTATGATGCAGAAACACAGATTTCCTTCTCCGTTTACATTTGTGCACAAGAGAGTAATTCAGTCAGTCTGCACACGTTTGATCCATGTAATCAGTCCGTGATGATGACTTTGGCTCCTGCTGGTCTGTGATGACTTGCTTTTGTTTCTCATGTCTACGTGTCTTCAGATAAAAGCGTCAGTGTTCAGGAACGCCTGTATTAAAGCATGTCATGATTGAGCTGCTTCTAGTTCATCTAATGTCTAGTAGTTCTAACAGTTAGTGAAGTATGAGTTGTGTCTGTACGAAGGACTCCAGAGTGAAGCATATTCTTGAAGTGAACTGTGTGTCGCCAGATTCTGTCGTTTTTATTTAGAAGTGTGTCGATTTCATTTGCGTCACTTCCTGAGGAGGAGCGGGCCGACGGAAACCAGCCTTACCGCTACAAAGGAGTGTGTGTGAGTGAGTGTGTGTCAAGTCAAGCCACCTTTATTTATATAGCGCTTTTAACAATACAAATTATAACAAAGCACTGCACAATATCAAAATAGGCAAATTGTGTCAATAATGTAAAATGACAGGATTTACACTCAATTATCAGCTGAATGCATTTCATTATTGAATTTAGTAATGGCATTGTCCAGCTCAGTACAGTTGTGTGTGTGTGTGTGTGTGTGTGTGTGATTGAGTGTGTGAGAGTGTGAGTGTGTGTGTGTGTGTGTGTGTGTGTGTGTGTGAGAGAGAGAGAGTGTGTGTGTGTGTGTTAGAGAGAAAGAGAGAGAGTGTGTGTGTGTGTGTGTGTGTGTGTGTGTGTGTGTGTGTGTGTGTGTGTGTGTGTGTGTGTGTGTGTGTGTGTTGTGTGTAAATGCAGTCAGTGGCAGAGAGACAGACGGATTCTTCTAGCTGCATTGATGGCCGAGTGTCAGTTTCACTTCTTCATGCTCTGCAATTTCGTTCCACATTTCCTTCATAATCCAGAACACAGATGTGTGTGTGTGTGAGAGAGAGAGAGAGAGAGAGAGAGAGAGAGAGTGTGTGTGTGTGTCTAAATATTTACCACTGCAGAAACTGGCCAGTTTAAGGCCTGCTGTGTGTGTGTGTGTGTGTGTGTGTGTTTGTCCAAACACAAAGCTCTCTCTCTTCTGCAGCCTTTTGCAACAGCTTTGACGTCACACACACACACACACACACACACACACACACACACACTGTCTTCCTGCTGAGATAGAGACAGCAGGCAGTTCTCTTGTTCTTTGTGTGTTTTTAACATTTCCGATATATAATCACACTTCTATATATATACAGCATACACTATATGGACAATAGCATTGGGTCCCGCCTCTTCATGACTGTATTCAGGGGTTTCAATCACACCCGTCACCACGTGTGTGTTAAATCAAGCACTCGCCATGCAATCTGCTCTTACACACATGTGTGAACGACGCGGTGATGATGTCCAGCTTTAAGTGGTGTAACTGGACCATGGAAGTGTTTGAGTAAAGCACACAGATACTGGACCGTGCACTGACCAATCACACAGTCTGAATGATCTACCGAATCAATGGGCATTAACTCCCACAGAAACACGCTAAAACCTGTCGGAAAGCCTGTGGAAAGCATATGATGCTCGTTGTATTTGGAGGGAAACATTATTAAGACAGTATTTCTGACTCTCTCTCTCTCTCTCTCTCTCTCTCTGTGTCTCAGTTCTGCTGGCGGAGCCTGTGGAGGAGGACAGCATCGAGGGCAAAACCCTGAAGATCACAGATTTCGGTCTGGCGCGCGAGTGGCACAAGACGACGAAGATGAGCACCGCGGGAACCTACGCCTGGATGGCGCCGGAGGTCATCAAATCATCCACCTTCTCCAAAGGCAGCGACGTCTGGAGGTGAGCGCGGTTCCACGTCTGCCGTGAGACCAGCGTTAATCAAAACACTCACTCATTGGTGACCTGTTTATTAACTCGCGGTTGCCAGATGTCAAGGTTTTAAATCCCCTCAATCAGAGCACACGACTCTGTGTTTATCTCCAGAATAAACTCCAGATGTTTATTAACATCTCTTTATGAACACCTTATTTACAGCTCTGAGTTTAACCCTCAAAGATTGTTCTTTAAAAACGCTTTAAAAAGTCTCGTCAAGCATAGCTTCTCGTATTTGTCTCACCGATTGGTTAGAAGACACCAATGCATTTCGTTCCTCTGAGCCAATCAGAAACGATTGTTGACGCTTAGCCCCACCCCCCGTGCCCGTGATTGGTTCAAACTGTCACCTATTCAACCAATACACATTGCTTTTGGTCTTTTGAACCATTATATAACATGTTTCTTTGGAAGTCTGAGCGAACGCAGTCGTTTGTGCATGAAAACATACACACAATAACACACTTGCATGAGAGAAAAGCCCAGAAAAAGACATCACTTTGGCAGAAAACAAACCAAAAACAAGGATCATAAAAGCGGTACATATCGGATAAAGCACTGGAGTTTATATATTTGCATCGCGATGTCCCAATAAAACCAATTCTCCATTTAGAGATCCGTTATATTATTTGAATAATACTCGTGTAGTTAAAAAAAGATCATTTGCACAAAAAAAGATCTGTTGCAATCTGTATATTTAGTTATTAGATAACACGCTTTCTGTTTTCTTTAGTCCCTAAATGTTTTTTGGACACATCTATGTGGTTAGTAAAATAAATAGATACGGTGGCCGAGAAGTGCAAAACAGATCACGATTCTGTAAACAAAATAACTAATTACAAACGCAAACGCAAATAAAAAAAATCTGAAAACACAAAGACTAATCAGACAAGCCGGAAAAGGTAGTTATAGTTTGAGACAGCACCATTGGTTTGGGAATAGATGAGTCACCGCTGACTGGACGAGATATCTGTCAATCCAGATATACAGGAGAGATGAAATATAGAATAGCAGAGTCGATATAATACACCAGTCTTGTATGTCAGCATCAAAAGACACAGTGATTTTCCATCTGAGCTATAAAGACTGGTGTATTATATCGACTCTGCTTATAATCAATGGCTATAACTTGCTTGGGGGGTGTTATATGTAAAAAACTATATATATATATTATAAGTGTGAAACACACAGATACAACTTTCTACAGAAATTAAACAAATTAAAACTGCAGGAGTGTCTGTTTGAGTTCACGTTATTCTGAAAACAAAGGGAAATTTGGGAATTTAAATTAGCTCGACTGAAACTTCAGGTTCTTTTGTTTATAATGATATATGTCCGGTTCCCCAAAAATGGGCTAGGTCTATAAGGGTTAATTTATTTCACAACCTGGCAACCCTATGCACCGCTCTCTCTCACACAGCAGAACTATCCTGAATATAATGAATGATGAAGTCTTGACGTTTAATCATGATTTAGTCTGAAGTGTTCATCTGCTGAGGTTGAAAGTGTACACACCTCTCTGAGGCTTTATGATGAGTTATAGACTTCAGGAATTACCGGTTAACCCACTACTGGAGATCATATGATTAACACAGTCATGTAATAATGACTGAAGTCAGGAGCTAAAGATGAAGCTCTGATGAATCTGTGAACCTGAACACATGGTGTTTCACTGATAGTCATGATGCGTTTGCACTCTTAAACATGTCTTCAGCAAGCCAAACTAAAAACAGTGTAGGCATAATTAATATCAGGTGTCATTTGATTTTGTAAAATGTCTGTACACAACAAATCAATGCAATGAATAATAATGTATTACATCCACTAATGAAAAGTTGAGCTGTTCAATTCTGTGATCAGAAAGCACGTAAAAGTGTA
>CM050413.1:41424586-41444586 GCA_027564155.1 Gymnocypris eckloni scoliostomus | reverse complement strand
TTTTCAGAAAAAAATTATAAAAATGAAACAAGCAAAATAATCTTTTATTCTGTCTAAAATACGGTTATTTTGCTTGTTCTAAGCAAAAACTCACTTTTTACTTGTTTTTTTCTGAAAACAAGACAATACTTCTTACTTGTCTAGGCAATAATTCTTGATTTAAGAACTTAATGAACAATGTATATAGTATTTGTGTGAATATTTGTTATTCTGAATATGTCTTTGGTTTTAGTTTGCGACGATAACCCTGCAGAATGTGTGCAGGAGCTGCGGTGTCGCGAGGAGGAGCTGAAGCGCGCGGCGCTGGAGCAGAAGTCTCACGAGGAGTTCCTGCGTCTGCGCGAGCAGCAGTTAGCGCAGTGGGAGCAGGACGTGTTCGAGCGCGAGCTATCGCTGCTTATCCTGCACCTCAACCACAACCAGAAACCCAACGTCAAGAAGCGCAAGGGGACCTTCAAGAAACACAAGCTGAAGGTGAAGAACGGAGAAAAGATCAGCATGCCGCAGGGTGAGCCTTCACGTCAAATAAAGCTGATGATAATCATCACACTCTCTTTATTAACGAGCTGACACTAGAAATAATAAGTGAACATGTAACACAGAAAACACACATGCACTTCGTTACATCATTAGTAATAATTAACCGTGTTGTACACAACAGTGGTTAAAACGAGACGTCAAAGGAGAACCGGGTTAAACATAAATCAACATATTTACATTGTTAATTAAACACAGTACAATTAATCAATATTTTTATATTTCTGAAATGTTATGTTTAAATATGACGCGTACATGCACTCATTTGCAGACATTGACAGAACACACATCTAAACTCAGGTTCATAATTCTAATTTGATTTTGTTGTCATATTAGTGTTAAATGTTTTTACTGAAGGGATTGTTGATTTCTCTTTTCATTTCTTCATAAATCCAAAAATACTGTTAATAGACGGAAATAGGTGCATTTTTACCACGTTTTTAGAATAAAATGCTATAATAACTCATGTGAGTGAAATATGAACAAACCCCACAGTAAAATCCTTCAGAATATAGAGAGGAATAACACTCTAAGTTTTGGTGTCTATAAGTGCTGCTGAAGTGGAGATAAAACTCTTTAAAGATGTGTATTGTAATTGAAATATGCAGACGCAAATAGACAATGCAATACAATAAACACTTAGATGTGTGTTTCGTATGATTTCTTTTCTCTACTTTGAAAGAAGGTATGTTATGGAAGCCAGAATCTCAGGTGTTGTTGTGTGATGATTGTAAATACCGCTTGTCTTCTGCTGTATAGATTTCATCCATAAGATCACGGTCCAGGCGTCTCCGTGTTTGGAGACGAGGCGTAATTCTCCGGATATGGGCTCGCCGTCCATCGGTCCGCGCTTCCGAGCAATACAGCGTGAGTTTGTGCGGATATCTCATTCCTTCACTTATTCTTCATTACATTACAAAACACAGTTTTTGTCATTTTTGTATACATTTTTAAATGTCAGTGTGTGTATATATATATATATATTTTTATTTTTTTCAGTTTATAGTTTTACTTTTAGTTGATTTGGTACTTAAACTTAAACAAAATGAAAAATGTAAAAAAAAAGATAAAGTCATGGACATTTCTATAATGCATATACATTTTCTTTAGTTATATCAAGTGCTACATTATTCTATTGAGTAGAAATGGCCATTTACGAGTAGAAAGTATTAAAGAAATAAGTATCCCATAAATTAAAAATAAATACTTTTTATTTTAAATTATTACAAAAATAATTTTACTAGTTTTAAGCAAAATTCACTTAATTTGTATTTTCCAGGAAACGAGACTAAATATGTTGTGTCTTTTTGCTTTATTTAATAAATGTATTTAAATTGTTTATATTTTCAGATATGCCTTTTTTTGCATTGTATAAATTACTGAATCTTACAAAACATTTAGCTCTTAAAACTTCTGAAATTATACTTTTTATTACTTACATTTTATAAAAAAATATTACATTTTTATTAAATAAAAAGTGACAAAACACAGAATCACATCAAACAAGATCTGGAGATACAAGTGAAGGGCATTAAACCGATTCAAATTTAAGAGGAAGATACAAAAGAACAAACAAAATAATATCTGATAGAAATATATATATATATATATATAGACAACAGCGCTACCATGTGATTTATATGTATATATATATATACTATAGAAGTGACATCTGAATAAATTGCATGTGGTGAAACACTGTTAGCAGCAGTCTCTGTGTATATTAAGAATGGAGTCAAACATGCAGTTTTTCCTTCACTTATTCTACTGTTTATATATCTATATATATATATGTATTATATATATATATATAATATTATTCTACTGTTTATATCTATATATATATATATATGTGTGTACTGTATATGTATAACTAAAAAAAGTTGCTTAAAATAAATCTTACATAAAAAGTATTTTCATTAAATTTAACGTAGGTATTAAAATAAGTACAACTATACGCAAACAAAAAAGCTAAATATACATATTAAAATGAATATGTGTATACAGGTACATCTCAAAAAATGAGAATATGGTAAAAAAAAGTTCAATTTTTCTTGTAACTTATTTCAAAAACTGAAACTTTCATATATTTTAATTTCATTACATGTAAAGTAAAACACTTCAAAAGTTTATTGTTTTAATTTAGATGATTAGAGCTTACAGTTAATGAAAGTCAAAAATCAGTTTCTTTAAATATTGGAATATTTAGATTTGACTTTCAATAAATCAGTACAGTATAAATATCTCTTGTTCTTTGAAAGCACAATAATGGGGAAGACTGCTGACTTGGCAATGGTCCAGAAGATGAACATTGACACCCCCGGCAAAGAGAGTAGGTCACAGAGGGTCATTACTGAAAGGGGGGCTGCTCAAGGAGTGCTGTATCAAAGCATATTAAATGCAAAGTTGACTGGAAGGAGGAAAAGGTGCACAAGTAACAGATGAGCGCAAGCTTGAGAATACAGTCAAAGAAAAGCCGATTCAAAGACTTGGGAGAGCTTCACAAGGAGTGAACTGAAGCTGGAGTCAGTGCATCAAGAGTCACCACGCTCAGACATCTTCAGGAAAAGGGATACCGAGCCACTTCTGAAACAGAAACACCATCAGAAGCATCTGACCTGGTCTACGGAGAACAAGAACTGGACTGTTGCTCAGTGGTCCAAAGTCCTCTTTCCAGATGAAAGTACATTTAGCATTTCATTTGTAAATCAAGGTCCCAGAGTCTGGAGGAAGAGTGGAGAGGCACAGAATCCATGTTGCTTGAAGTCCAGTGTGATGTTTCCACAGTCTGTGATGATTTGGGCTGCCGTGTCATCTGCTGGTGTTGGTCCACTGTGTTTTCTGAAGTCCACAGTCAACAGGAGATTGTAGAGCACTTCATGCTTCCTTCTGCTTACAAGCTTTATGGAGATGCTGGTTTCATTTTCCAGCAGGACTCAGCACCTGTCCACACTGCCAAAGGTACCAAAAGCTGGTTCAATGACCATGGTGTTACTGTGCTTGATTGGCCAGCAAACTCGCCTGACCTTGTCGTAGCAAAAAGAGCAAAGGATGGATTTCTTCAATGTAGTCAATGAGGCTCAAGAAAACAGGAGTTCCAGATGTCAAAATTAGACTTTATTATCAGAATAACAAAGCCGAGACAGCGGGCCCGCAATGTCTGAATCTCTGTCTGTCCGCTCACCCTTTAAACCTGTGGCACTGCCCAAACATGGGAGCTCCGGTTTTTTATCAGCTACGCTTTTCTGGTTTGCTACAGTTAATCTATTAGCGCACCTGGTCCATCTTTAAGGGTGGCATCTTTACAAATCAGCTTTGTTTTAAATAACCTTGGGCAGCAGTCTCATGAGAAAACCTTGAGCAGCAGTCTCATGAGACACTTCAAAACCTGTTTATATGAATATGTCATATTTTGGGCATTACCCAAAGTTCATAGGGTTATTCAAGTTCACTAATACACTTCATTGTAAAACACTAGTACTGCCTAATAGATTGGAATACTTCAACATATTGATCAGTTTGTGGATCACATTCTTGAACATGCATCATATTTTAAGTAAAATAACACCATATTGAGTAAATAAAATACAATAAAAGAAAAACAACACGACAACCTGAACCCCATAGAGAACCTAGATGAGAGACACCAGACCCAACAATGCAGATGAGCTGAAGGCCGCTTTCAGAGCCACCTGGGCTTCATTACACCTGAACAGTGCTACAAGCTGATTGCCTCATACCACGCCGCATTGATGCAGCAATTCATATAAAAGGAGGCCCAACCAAATATTGAGTGCATAGAGATGAACATACTTTTCAGAAGCCTGACATTTCTGTATAAAATATCATTTTTTATTTATCTTATGTATTATTCTAATTTTCTGAGACACTGAATTTTGGGTTTTCATTATCTGTAAGCCATAATCATCAAAAGTTTCAAGAAATAAAGGCTTGAAATATTTCACTATATGTGTAATGGATCTATATAATATATGGGTTTCACTTTCTGAAATGAGTGACAAAAAATATTTACCCTTTTCATGATATTCAAATTGTTTATATGTACCTGTATGTGTATATATATATATATATATATATATATATATAGACTGATGTGGATTCCAGAAGACCCTCTGCATCATGATGAGTGTGTGTTTGTCAGCACATGGTGGCGCTGTTGTCAAGTCACCTTTATTTGTACAGCACTTATAACAATACAAATTGTAAAAAAGCAACAGCACAATATCAAAATAAGAAAATAGTGTGTAAATAATGTAAAATGACAAGATTTAACTCTCAATTTTCATTATTGAATTTAGTGATGGCATCGTCTAGCTCAGTTCAGTTTAAATAGTATCTGTGCAATCAAGTCAAGTTGTCCCAGATGTGTGTGTGTGTGTGTGTGTGTGTGTGTCTCAGTGAGCCCCAGTGAGAGTAAGTGGAGCTCGGTTTGGCCGCTGGAGTCTCTTCCTCTCAAACAGACCAACGGCGAGAGGAGATTCACTCCTCATCTGAGCCCCAAGAGTCCAAAGAGTCCAAAGATCCTCCGTCTGAGCACTCAGGAGAACACGTACGTGTGTGTGTGTGTGTGTGTGTGTGTGTGTGTGTGTGTGTGTGTGTGTGTGTGTGTGTGTGTGTGTGTGTGTGTGTGTGTGTGTGAAACGATTAAATCTGATGTGTGTATTTGTGTGTCAGTCTGTCGATGAGAGCCAAACTCCTGGATGTGGACAGTAACGAGAGCGAGGAATCCAAAGCTGCTTTTGAGGAGTACAGACCCATCACACCAGAGTCCAGCCACAACGGTAACACACACACAGTGATCATGTGACGACAGTCAGATGTTGTCAGTTAGCAGTGGTTTATGAATAATTGATTATGAACTTTTAAGGTCTATATTGTGTTCACATAGTTAAAAAGGATCTATGCATATGAATGAAATCAGCTGAATATTAAGCTCAGTAATAATTTTTTTGTTCCCCTTTTTTAAACGAGGGCTTTTCCAAAAGGAGATATTAGGAGTTTTTGTCCCTAAAATATGGTTATCTAGGTACACACATATAGAAACAAAGCAATCCGTCAAAGAGCCAACGGTAGGAATTATTCTCGATTTAATTAATTCTTTATTTATTGTAATTTTCATTTTTTATTTAATCAGCTGTGTTGATGTGACCACAACTTAACATCGTTTACTTCACAAAAATAGCCCTTGACCCCCATACATACAGTGCTGGCCAAAATAATTATAACTAACCAATTAAAACCAATTAAAAATGGTTTTAATTCAGTTATTCATCTCCAAGACGCTTCAAGAAAGCTCTTAATTTCTTCATGTCGTTCCAGACAGACTGATGATGATCAGATCAGACTAAAATATCACTGGATTATTACAATTAATGGCTAAATTAATGTTTGGAAATATACTGACACACTACAGCAAAAGATAGAAATAACAGACTTAAAACCTCTTTTAGCTGCTGGAGATACTAGTGTTTTAATGTTTTATTGACAAAGTTCAAAAGGAGCACATTCAGATAATTAACCTAATTAACACAAGAGGAGCACAATCAGTAATCAACCCAATAAACGAGTTAAGAGGTGTATATATACACGAAGAATTCAGTTCAGACTTCAAAAATCATGTTTTTCAATTAATCTCAATCAAACTGCAGTTGGGTTGTTTTGGTTAAATAATAATAACTGAAAAAAATACAGCTAACTAACACAATAAATAAAATGAAATTATGAAATATGTTTTCCAGCATCCCTCCACCACCCCTTCTCCATACTAACCTGTGTGTGTGTGTGTGTGTGTGGGGGTACTCTGGGTATGCATAACCTTGCTCTGTTTGATAAGTGAGTGTGAACTCGTGAGCCCTGTGTATGTAAGTGAATGTTGAATGTTTCTGATGTGTCTCAGAGGGCTCTGAGAGCGAAGATGGCGGCTCGTCCCCGTGCGGATCTCCCAGACCGGATCGGCCCGGGCCGGTGTGTCGGGGTAAGCGCACACACCGCGCTCTGCTCAACAGCGCCGTCCTGCTGGCCTCCGTGGCTCTGGGTCGCTGTGTGGAGGCGCAGCAGCCGCCCACTCCTCCTCCAAGGGCCTCGTCAAGGACGCACCTGCCGGAACCCGAGGCAGTGGGGGATCTGATCAGCTTCAGCACGGACTCGCTGCCGCGGGCCTTTCTGGACTCGCTGAGGCCGCCGCCGAACCCGCGGGACCACCGGACTCCACACGCTAACGGAGACGCCGCGGGGCCGCCGCAGAGCGGGGAGCGCAGGAGGAGGAGCAGCTGTGGACTCAGCTCCTCACAGCTCAGTAAGACTGCTCTCGCTTTAATCATATCATCATGTGACCACTCGATATTGTTGCATCCCTAATCCTCCTCTCTGTGCTCTGTTCTAGTCTTGGATCTCCCGCTGTGTCAGGACACGTTTGAGGCCGAGGACAAGTCTCCGCTGCCGTTTGCCCTGTATCCCGACCCTCGCTTGTGGAGCCCTAAAACCCGGCGTCTGGAGGTCAACATCGTCCCTCGGCCACGACCGTCCCCTAACCGGCCCCGCATCGACCCGTGGAGCTTCATATCGGCCGGCCTGACGGACAGACCGGGGGCCAAGACGGTCACCAGCAGCCCAAGCAGCCCTCGCCTGGCCTTCCAGCCCTCGCCCACAAACCCCTTCACGAACTGTGACCCCTTCCCTTCCCCGGACTGCGACCCTTTCAATCTAAGGGTCGGCCCTTCGGTGAACTCGGACCACTCCTCCACCTTTGACCCCTTCTCGGCCCCGTTCCCCACCTCGCGCTCGGCGCCCTGCTCCACCAACGGCAGTCCAAATCTGTCGCTCAGGGTGGCGCCGCTGAACCCGGCCGACTCGCCGTTCATAGACCTGGGCTGGATGGGCGGCACCAAAGACAGGGTCCATCCTCACCGGAGCCTCGGCCTCAGTCCGTTCAGATCGCCGGCGCCGCTCAGAGACGACCGCTTCTGAACACTGTCCCGTAAACAAGGGTCCATGCCAACCCTGGGAATCCAAACGCAGGGGGTTTCATTTGACCCAGTGTTGTTGATGTGTCAAATGCTCCTTCTGGAGATCTTTCTGCGCTGCCTCAGGGTCTCATTGGCCTCTAGTTGCGCTTAAAGTGAACTAAGTGATTTTTGCCAAACCATGTTGATATTTGAAAGCACCAAAACATATTTTGATATCTCCGCTACTCGCCTATCAAGAAGAAACAATGCAGCCTCGGCGTCCGATTCGAGCCATTCCCGCTCCTTAAGTTCTCTCCAGCGCTGGAATGCTGTTCTGATATTTACATGGGTCCTAACTCTTGCCTTTAACTCTTCTTTTTAATGTTTTGATCCTCCAATATTTTCCTCTTTTTTATCTTCTAGTTCTCTTTATCTATAGTCGATCTGCAAATATCCGTCCTGTGCACTCAAATTTGAGCGCTGTCTTCTTTCTATCATTACAAGACACGCCCCCTTACTACTGATTGGCTGCAAGTGTGTTTTGGGACACGCCCCTTACTACTGATTGCCTGCAAGTGCATTTTGGGACACGCCCCTTACTACTGATTGCCTATGATTGCGTTTTGGGACACGCCCCTTACTGCTGATTGGCTGCGAGTGTGTTTTGGGATACGTCCCTTACTGCTGATTGGCTGCGAGTGTGTTTTGGGATATGTCCTTACTGCTGATTGGCTGCGAGTGTGTTTTGGGATACGCCCCTTACGGCTGATTGACTGCGAGTGTGTTTTTGGGACACGCCCCTTACTGCTGATTGGCTGCAGTGTTTTAGGACTCGGGATAATAGTATAAATGTGTGCTACCCTGATTAATGTTGGGTTTCTTCTTTCTTACGGCCTGCACAGAGCATCTGTGATCCACACCACGGAATAAAAGGTCATTATAACAATCTCACAGATAATATCTCACAATATCTGAGTCGAAACTTAAAAATAAAGTCAAAATTGAAGGGAAAATGGTGAAAATATTGACGGTGAAACCCTTTTTATTATTTTTATTCCATGGCAGAAATAAGCCTTTATTATACAATTACCACAGAAATAATTAATTGCACATTTTTATTCCATAATTCTCACTTTTTTTTGCCTTTTTTTTTCCTCGTAATTATTTGTAGTTTTTTTCTGTAGTGGAAACAATCTTTTAATAGATTAAAAAGTTGTAGTTAGCTTTGTTTTTGGTTATTCTTTATGACAAGTTTCCATTGATTATTCCATAGAATAAACTCAGTTTATAACTTGAGATATGAATTCACAATTGGAACAAAAGTCTGAATTGCAAGATGTAAACATCAAATTTAGGGGAAAAAAATTCAATATATATATATTTGAATTATGAGGAGATGATGTAACTATATACTTGCATTTAAATAAAATATATTAACAAATAATATATACTTGCAATTTGCAGTTGTGATAAATTAATATATGTGTAAAAAATAAGTCATAATTGTGAGAAAAAGTCATAATTACCATTTTATTCTGTGGTGAAAATGAGCTTGAACAGATATGGGATAGTCCTGTTTAAACACCGCTGCTAGATGTGGTCGGATCAGATCGTTTCTGCTCATTAGTGATAAGATGATTAGGATCTGTGTTTTGGCTCGTATACACACACACACACACACACTCATGCGTTTGAGCCTCACACCGTACGCAGATCCCGCTCGCAGTGAATAAAGCTAATCGCAAGCTATTCGTATTTATTACTGAGGCCTTTAACACACTGGATCCGAGAGATTTTAAGGGGTCAGAGACACAGTCCATATCAGGATGCTTTATTAAATTGTATATTGAGAGATATCTTTAGGTTTCGTTCGGTTCTTCGCTGGAGTCTTTGGAGTTATGGGGTGCTGCGACACATCTGTGTATTGACAGAAATACAAACACAGACTTGATTGAAACGAGAGAAATCTGAACAGTTTTTCCTCGTGATTCTTCTCTTATGCTCATTGTTTTTGAGATTTATTTGACCAAAACACTCCAGGCGTCTCTCAGGACAGATGGGTGTTCACGTTTATCTTCCACTACCTGCTAAAAACTTGCCGATTTGAGGAGAGTCTTCTGTGCGGGTGGGAGATATCTTTGTCATGTTGATTCATGTTTTATTGTAAGCTTATTGCGATATATTCAGTTCTGGTGAAGCCTGTATAACATCTGTTGTGTGTGTTATTCTCAATGGGCTGGGCCTAATCACTCCATTACTGTGTGTGTGTGTGTGTGTGTGTGTGTGTGTGTGTGTGTGTGTGTGTGTGTGTGTGTGTGTGTGTGTGTGTGTGTGTGTGTGTGTGTGTTAAAGGTGTGAATGTTTATTTTGCTAATTGTAATTGGTTTTAACCTGTGGAACTATTAAGTTTATTAAAAAAAGAGAGAAAAAGGAGCAAGACCAAATAAAATGTAACATGACTCTAAAACTGTGCGTGTGTGTGTTTGTCTAATGTAAGTCACATGTGTGAAAAGCTACAGGTCAGTTTGAAGCATGGTTACGTTTTTGGTCTAGATCATATTTCACCCCAAATACAATATTAATATGGCATTTTTAAAGGATTTGTATTAACATTATTTATTATATATTATAAGTGTTTGCCTTAAGTTTCTTTTTTAGAATCTGTAACATGCCGGACAACAATCTCAATGTCAGGAAGACGTACCTTTTTAATATATATATATATATATATATATACACACTCACTGGCCACTTTATTAGGTACACCTTGCTGGTACCGGGTTGGATCCTCTTTTGCCTTCAGAACTGCCTTAATTCTTCATGGCATAGATTCAACAGGGTTTGGAAACATTGCTCAGAGATGTTGGTCCATATTGATATGATAGCATCACACAGTTGCTGCAGATTTGTCCATGATGTGAATCTCCCGTTCCTCCAAATCACAAAGCTGCTCTATTGGATTGAGATCTGGTGACTGTGGAGACTCATCACGTTTTCCAATCTTCTATTGTCCAGTTTTGGTGATCCTGTGTGAATTGTATCCTCCGTGTCCTGTTCTTATCTGACCGGAGCGGCACCCGGTGTGGTCTTCTGCTGCTGGAGCCCATCTGCTTCAGGGTTCGACGTGTTGTGTGTTCAGAGATGGTACGATATCGATATTTTCAAGCCCAGTATCGCCGATACCACTAAACTAAACTGACCTTTGACATTATCGAAAGAATATAATCAGTAATTTTACACACTTAATATTAGATTTTAAAACCTATAAGGGAGATATACCGATATATCAGTTTACCAATATTTTTCCCGATATTTAAGCATTTTACCATAATTGGTTATCGGTTTTGTAAAAAAAAAAAAATGTTTTTTAATGTTTTTTTTTTTTTTTGGGTCACATACATAATTATACAGAGTATAACCAGCAGTGAAATTTTGTTCTCTGCATTTGACCCATCCAAGTGCACACACACCCGGAGCAGTGGACACACACACACATACACACACACACACACACACCTGGAGCAGTGTTCACTCAGGAGAAGCTCCAGCACATCCACCGCATGTAACTTTATACTAGATTCACTTGTTTGAAACACGCTGAATTATATTAACATTTACTATAGAACCATTATTTCGCCAATAAACATCTAAATAAATACATCTCTATCGAAATTAATTATTTATTTTCTCCACAAGCGATCGCAGTTTGAGTATAGTTCTGTGTAAATAGATAAACCGCGCTGTCAGACGTTATTTCATAATTTAGACAAAAACATTTTAATAATTCTGATAAAACATGCCAGTTAAGAAATGCAATAAAATACGATGTTTTGTTTGTTATAGCTTATTTCAATATTCCAGAGAATATTATTCAGTGAATTATTATTCAGTGTTATACACCCAACAATGCAGAAGAGCTGAAGGCCACTATCAGAGCAACCTGGGCTCTCATAACACCTGAGCAGTGCCACAGACTGATCGACTCCATGCCACGCCGCATTGCTGCAGTAATTCAGGCAAAAGGAGCCCCAACTAAGTATTGAGTGCTGTACATGCTCATACTTTTCATGTTCATACTTTTCAGTTGGCCAAGATTTCTAAAAATCCTTTCTTTGTATTGGTCTTAAGTAATATTCTAATTTCCTGAGATACTGAATTTGGGGTTTTCATTAGTTGTCAGTTATAATCATCAAAATTAAAAGAAATAAACACTTGAAATATATCAGTCTGTGTGGAATGAATGTATACATTATACAAGTTTCACTTTTGAATGGAATTTGTGAAATAAATTAACTTTTTGATGATATTCTAATTATATGACCAGCACCTGTATAGTTGAATACAGCGACGTGAAAAGTGAATAATAATAAAACACTATTTTATTTATTATTATTAAATTAATGCAATATAAAGATACATCACAACAAGCCTTTTTAATTATTTATTTAATATGTATTTGATCATTTATTTACTTTTCACTTGGTAGATCTCGGTGAGTTTTCTCCTTGATTTAGATTAATGTCAGACTCAGAAGTCAACAGGCTTAAAACGGGCGCTTTTACATTTCGTTTTGAAACTCTTCCTCATCGTCTTGTCTGCATCACCTCACTCTTCTTGTCTGCGTCACCTCACTCTTCTTGTCTGTGTCACCTCACTCTTCTTGTCTGTGTCACCTCACTCTTCTTGTCTGTGTCACCTCACTCTTCTTGTCTGGGTCTCCTCACTCTTCTTGTCTGTGTCTCCTCACTCTTCTTGTCTGTGTCACCTCACTCTTCTTGTCTGTGTCACCTCACTCTTCTTGTCTGTGTCACCTCACTCTTCTTGTCTGTGTCACCTCACTCTTCTTGTCTGTGTCACCTCACTCTTCTTGTCTGTGTCACCTCACTCTTCTTGTCTGTGTCACCTCACTCTTCTTGTCTGTGTCACCTCACTCTTCTTGTCTGTGTCTCCTCACTCTTCTTGTCTGTGTCTCCTCACTCTTATTGTCTGCGTCACCTCACTCTTCTTGTCTGCGTCACCTCACTCTTATTGTCTGCGTCACCTCACTCTTCTTGTCTGTTACCTCACTCTTCTTGTCTGCGTCACCTCACTCTTCTTGTCTGTGTCACCTCACTCTTCTTGTCTGCGTCACCTCACTCTTCTTGTCTGCGTCACCTCACTCTTCTTGTCTGTCACCTCACTCTTCTTGTCTGCGCCACCTCACTCTTCTTGTCTGCGTCACCTCACTCTTCTTGTCTGCTACCTCACTCTTCTTGTCTGTGTCACCTCACTCTTCTTGTCTGCGCCTCACCTCACTCTTCTTGTCTGCGTCACCTCACTCTTCTTGTCTGCGTCACCTCACTCTTCTTGTCTGCGCACCTCACTCTTCTTGTCTGTGTCACCTCACTCTTCTTGTCTGTGTCACCTCACTCTTCTTGTCTGTGTCTCCTCACTCTTCTTGTCTGTGTCACCTCACTCTTCTTGTCTGTGTCACCTCACTCTTCTTGTCTGTGTCACCTCACTCTTCTTGTCTGTGTCACCTCACTCTTCTTGTCTGTGTCACCTCACTCTTCTGATCTGTGATGTAGAGGTCTGCGCGGTAGAGGGTGACACGGGAGTGAATTCTCAAACCTCTCCCGTCCCACTCCCACAAAAATGAATCTCTTCCCGTCCCAATCCCACGAAAAAACTGGGGGAAAATCCTATCCCTATTCACTCCCGGAAGAATGACTCCCATTCCCTCCCACTCCCGTGTCAGGTTTTTGTTTTTTTGTTTGCCGAAATCTGTCAGTTACAGTAAAAATATAGTACAGATCACAGCGTGCCCACCTTATTAGTTGAATAAAAACCCAAAATGTAGTTTTTTGTTATTATTTATTATATTGAACTGAAAGCCATCTTATGCACAGTGTTGCACAGATTCAATTTCATGTAAATCATCCATGCTAACACACACGTCTTCTATTTTAATTTTTTTGTCATTTCACTCTCTATAGCTATATTTTTCAAAGACGGAGTTTCGAAGTTTCTCGCTCAAGTTCACATGAGACCTAAAGCGCATCCTGTTTGCTTAAAAGCGCAACGTTTCGTTGTTATTCTGAGTGCACACAAATAAACGTAGAGTCTTTACAGATTCGAAAGATGTATTCGCTACTTTTATCTGTATGACCAAAAATGACGGAGATTTTAAGAGCAAGTGAGCGAACCGAGCCTGTCCTGCAGCAAACGCGCTTCCACACAAACACTTCAATAGCGCACATTTCTCTAGTTAACATCATATTGAGCGCCATGTAAAGTTGTTACTACATACATCTTTCAGATGAAAAGCCATATTTGAGGTTGATGAATGATAGGTGAGCGTTTGGATGTCCTGCCCGATTGTATTACCACATAGACCAGTTAACAATCTGTCCATCACGGACTGCATCATTCACTTAACCATCCACACCAAAGCAAACAGGAGGAGAGCATACAGAGACAGGGCACTAGAATTGAGTTCAGAATTAAAATATTCAGTTTATAGTTTATTTATATAAAGGTATATTGTGTGTAAAGTTGGGTATTATTACTATTCCCGGTCCCGCCCACTCGATTAAATATTTTCCTGTCCCGTCCCAATCACGTGATTCGTAGCGATTTTGTTTCCCATCCCGCGGGATTCCCGAAAAAATGTCAGCCTCTACTGCGCGGGACTGTTTTAGGTTGTATTCCGCGCACACACCCGCTCCCGCGATATATTCACTGTTTGTTCACATTTCTGCTGAAAGAAAGAGAGATAGACTAACAAATAAAAGTTTAGTCTGCACAAAAGTGTATTTATTGTATTCGTCTTGTCAAGAGTCTTGAATTTATTGACTGATAAATGTCAATAACATTTTGCTGCCAACACGGAATAAAGTGTCACAGAGAGGAAAAAAAGTTATATAAAAATTGTAATCCTTATTTTTATTCGTTTTGTCAGGATATAATTTGTTTATGCTAACATTCAGCCTACAACACAATAGGAAACAAATGTAGGTTTAGCCTAATAGCTATTATTAGTCTTGTCAAAACACTAAATTAATTTAACATCTTGCTGTTAACACAGTGAAAAGCGCAGCAGAGAAAAATAAATAAATTCGACACAGTCTGTCATTTAAAATGATAGAATAAGCATAATACAAAAAAAGAAAAAAGGAAAGAGAATTGCACGTCCTTCAAGGACAGCGCATCCAGACCTGCTCCATACTTATTCTGCTCTGTCACTCATCACAACCTGTCTGTTCTGTCTGAGAGCTGTATATTAATTATATCTGCTAGCCTGCTCTGAGCATGTTTGCACACGCTGTGCACAGACAATACAACGAAGCACTGGTCTATGTGTGCAGCGAGCGCATAACGGTCCGAGTGCAGGCTGAACTGATTGATAAGAATAAAGCGCAGATATACTGTTCTGAAAGGACGTCGGGAACGGGATATTGTAAGACCACCCGCTCAAATTCAAATTGCGCCAGAGTTACCGACCGTTACCGCGTTGTATTCGGGAAATCAATCCTGCAGCGTAAGAAATCTGGTCGCGACAGCCGGCAATGCAGACCTAGACTGCTGTGATGCAAGACTCTCGTTCATTCGGTGCACTGCGTTGAGCAGCAGCGTTCAGTTTTAATTGTAGTGTCCTCTAACTGAACTAATTTATTTGTATTACTAACAATCTAAATGACTGTGCCACGGTGAGCAAGTGATGTAACGGTGTTGCGGATTAACACCAGTATAACCGTCATCAGGTCTATCGCGGCAAGCCTACTTCACTCTGTTATTTATTTACTTTATAACAGTAAATAAATATAGGTTCTGCATATCGGTTATCGGTACATAAACGTATAAATAATCCGTATCGGTTATAAAAAATCAATATCGGTCGATCACTACACACAAGTATGCATGCTTTAAGGATAGACAAGTAACAAAGGAGCACTCGTTAAAACTAAACGTGGTACTAAAATGAATTATTATTACGATTATTACCATGGTAAATGTGTGGTTACTGCAGTTTTACTCCAAATACTGTGGTTACTGTAATAAAGCATGTTTATTTTTATCAGCAATTACAGAACATAACCCAATCAATTTGAACATTTAACAAGCAGTTTAAATACATTTACTGGCACAAACTAGTCTATTTAAAATAAATATCACATGTACACAAAAGTTTGGGGTCAGTAAGATTTTGTCTTTTTTTATAAGTCTAATGCTCACCAGGGCTGCATGTATTTGAACACAAATACAGTAAAAACAGCAATATTGTGAAATATAACAATACAAAATTTTATTTTATACTTTAATATATAAAATGCATCTGTGATCAAAGCTGCATTTTCAGCATCATTATGAAATCCTTCAGAAATAATTACAATATCATTTGCTGCTCAAGAAAAATGTCTGATTATTATTATTGCTGCTTCATATTTGTGTGGAAACCGTGATGCATTTTTGTATATCTAACGATGATAATGTAATAACATGACAATGTTTTCTTAAGATCTACTTATGCTTTTGATGCTTAACAAGCACTGTGACTGAGCCATGTGTCAGCATCGAACGCTGTCTGTGATCGATTGCTTCTGTCTTTCAGCATTAATATATTAATATAGTCTTCTCCCACTTAGAAGCTTATTTCAAGCACCGAATTTCTTGATAAATAAGTACAATTAGTGTTAAAAAAATGCACTTTAGAAGCGATATTTTTATGTGAGGATCGATCCATTCGATACAACGTTAGTATCGATACTTAAGGATCGATCCGCTCATCCCTATCTTATAGATCCGCTATAATTCACATATCAGTCCTAGCGGTTAAGGATGCAATTTTAACTATACTGCACCTGCTGCATTCACATCCAAACTCATGCAAAAATCCTGTTTGTGGATTCCTCGTCCGCTTTTAGCTGTATTTATCCCAATATATTAGCTGCTACTTCGGCAAATTAATCTTATGAGATAGTAGGATGCTTGCCTGGGTGACTAATTTCCTTAGTTTTTATAATTCAGCGGGTTAAAATGGGAGGATCTATTGCAGACGACATGATTACATGGGTCCGGTGTTCCCCAAGGATGTGTTTTATCACCGTTATTGTTTATTTTATATACACATTCCTGAGTCAGTTTTTTTAAAAACTGGCCTGTTTTAGATGTATTTTTAAATTGGTGCAAAAATTCAAAATCTCCAAAACTAAGGAGATGGTTATCGATTCTAGAGCTTAGGAACAAAGTGTAATCATCCTACATTAATTAACGGGGAGCAAATTCATATAGTAATACATTATAAATACCATGGACAGTGGGATGCATGGTTTAAGCAAAAAGCTGCAGCAGAAAATTTTCTTTTTAAAGAAATGATTGTCTTTTAATGTTGGTAGCAGAATATTGTTGATGTTTATGGGGCCTTTATTTATTGAAAGCATTATGACATTGTGTCACCGGGTGGTAACAACAGCTAGTACATTGTTAGGAACTAAATTAGGGAGCATAGAGAGTATATATATAGAGAAAGAGTGTTAAATAAGGCTAACATAATTATGCATGATAAGAGGCATCCGTTATCGTTTACCTTTGAATCGTTACCATCAGGGCGACGATATTGTGTTCGTAGATGTTCAAAAAATAGGTTAAATGATCATTTATTCCCCAAGCAATTAAGTTTTTCAATCTTTCTTCCTCCTCCAGTGGTAGTTGAACGGTCAGCTGAATGGGATATTTTAATTAGATTCATCAGTAATTCAATTGTATACAGATATCTTTTGCCTAACGTGAAATTGTCAAATGTCTGCGCGAGTGTGCAAACTACATTTCCAACTGAACTACTATATATATACACACATATATATATATATGGACCCCCAAAAAATTTTTATTTGTGAATTTAGTATTTTTTCATGTCATTACATTGTTTAGACCATAAGAAAAAAAACAGTACATTTTTAAACAATTATATTTTATTCATATTTTATTCTATGTCCTATGTAGAGGACACTAGGACTCAGTTTTTATATAAATAAAATAGACATCAAAAAGGCAAAATCAATGGGATTTGTTTTAATCACCAATCAATTTTTAGGTTTTTGAAAAAAAAAACTTTACAAAAAAATCACATTTTTATGCTGAACTTTAAGCATGATTCTCAACTATGTTATAAAATATATAACAAAATGATTTTATATACCAATTTGTTTTATGCAATATGTGTGTAAAAGTTTCCATAAACTGGTTTTCCCATTAAACACTATACACTGTATCTAATTTGCATATTAATGTGTTGCTGTTGGGACAGCATGTTGAAAAAATAATTGTCATAATGGGAGTAATAAATGGCCAGATTTTCATAATAATATCACATTTTTCATAAGAAAATTGATAATTAATTTTCAGATTCAATTATGTCTCCCAAAATGCGTAATAAACATGCTTTTAGTCCTCCTACAGTGAACGTATTAAATCATGTCCTGTTTCATAACACAAAATCATATTTGAATTTTAAAACCATTTTCCTGAGATGTTGCTTTATGACAAACAATCAGAAAATTATTCAGATTTAAATGACAATTACAAAATAAAATCATATTTCCATAAGGATGTTCATTTTTCACTAAGTTAAATGCATCCATGTTTAAAGACCCATGACTCATGAGGGGGTGTTGTCACGGTGAAATATCTAATAATTTAATATCTCTATAAAGCCCTGAACGTGCTCCGTACAGTACATCCAGACTCATAACTGTGACGTGTGAGAAAAACAGTAAGATATATGATAATAATGGTAAGATAATGTCCACTACAGAGGCACAAACTCCACCGCTGGGTCTCATATATATATAGATATAGTTCTCATTTTAATTGTAAAGTTTGAATCATTTTGTTGTGTTTTTCTCATTTTTAACTAAATATACTTTTTATTTCGATTTTATTTGTAATAGGTATAGTAATAGTTGCAGTAGTAGTTTTAATTTTAGTGCATCGAGTTAAACTAAATGATAAATTACATGAAGTATAATAATGTGAATCGATCACACATTAAAGCTGAACAGATATGGTTATAGATATTAGCACATTGATTTTCTGTTATACAACAGAATACATAGTTTTCCTCATAGTTTGATGTGGAAGCCCGTTCTGCCACGGAATACAAAAATTCAAAAAAGGAAATTGCTAAAAAAAATCTCAGAATTGTGACTTTATTAATTTGCAACTTTTTGCAATTCTGCCCTAATTTTTCATGGTTTTGAGGTTATCAAGCAATTCTGAGGAAAAAGTCAGAATTGTGGAATAAAATGCAATTACCTTTTCATTTTTTTTTATTCAGTGGTGGAAACTGAATTAATTTCTAAATGTGTGGCTCAAGAAACAAACAAAGTAAATACTTTTATTCATCAAGGCTGCATTAAACTGATCAAAAGAATAAAAACATTTATAATGTTGCAAAATATTTCTGTTTCAAATAAATGCTGTTTTTGAACTTTCTATTCATCTGTGGATCATTAAAAATAAAATGTATCAGTTTCCACAGAAATATTGTGACTGTTTTCAACATTGATAATAATCAGAAATGTTTCTTGAGCAGCATATTATTATGATTTCTGAAGATCATGTGACGCTGAAGACTGGAGTAATGATGCTGAAAATACAGGTTTGATCTCAGAAATAAATTACAGTTTAACACATATTTACACAGAAAATAGATATTTTAAATTCTAATAATATTGCACTGTTTTTTATTAAATTAATGCACTGTGTGTGAGCAGAAGTTATCTTGTTCGCTGTGTTTGTGATGAATCTCCTTTATAAAATCTGTGTGTGTGTGTGTGTGTGTGTGTGTGTGTGTGTGTGTGTGTGTGTGTGTGCGCGTGTGTGTGCGTGTGCGCGTGTGTGCGCGTGTATGCGTGGACACCGAGACCATCACTCCCAATACCAGACTGTTTCCATGGACACCGCAGGTGCATTCACTGTCAAACCCTTGTTAGTGCTCGTCTGTGAACACACTCACACTCAGCAGAGACTGTGTTTAAATCAGTTTTCAGCATACTGTACAGTGTGTAGTCCTTCCACACTAAAACAAGGAAGCTCCTGACAGTCATGCACTTATGCAATGATAGACATCTCAAACAAGGCCACTAAATAGACATTATGTATTGCATACTGTTTATTGCACAAATACATTCAAAATCATTTTGGTATAAATGTAAGATTTATGTATTTGAAACATGTTTTGACTATTTAGTTGAACATAAACTAATAAATGCATGTGGTAATATTTGTCAGTCATACATGAATGTAAAAGTGCTAATAAACTGAACGCACGCACGCACACACACACACTGTACTCACACACTGTATACAGAAGGTCATAGAGCAGTGCATAAGAACACGATTTGTGACGCACCTTGAGTTTGGTCAAGCTATAGCATGTGTTTGACGACTAGCCGCACATTAGGTTATGTCCATCTTTATCCATCGACTTTCTTCTGTGGAACTCAAACGCAGATGTTT
>CM050413.1:41328734-41424486 GCA_027564155.1 Gymnocypris eckloni scoliostomus | reverse complement strand
CACGCTGACCAGGTCAGTGTGATACTGTCTGCAGTAATGTCGAGCTTCTCTCCATGTGTAGAAAGCTGATGTAGATGTATCGCTGCTCAGGACTGTTCGCTATAGACGAGCAAAAGAGCAAAAGACACTGTCACACATAACTCAAACCATATAAAACATTAGACGATAAAATAAACTTGAACTCAGATCAAATGTAAACTTCATTTTATTTCGAAAACCTCACAAAAAGACAGATACTAAACTTTGATCTAACATTCAAATAAAAATTATGTGAAAAACTAATTAAAATAATAAAAGTAAAACCTACTAAAACTATTATTTACAACAGTCTCATTTTAGTCTTATTGAAATATGATTATAGTTTTGTCAATTTTTTTATGGTTTGTTTAAATTTAAAATATAAGTAATTTGTCTCTTTTTGAACATATTTTAATGAGTCTATGTAGTTAAGTTTTAGTTTTAGTTTAGTTTTGTACTTCAGCTTTAAACAAAATTCATAAATGTTGCCTTAGAAACTAGCTTAATGGATTTTTTACAAATATTTTTTATTTAGTTAATTTTAATTAATGACATTTTTTAGTGTAGTGCATTATGGTTTTATGAATATTTTAAATTAGGATTAATTTTTATATTCAGTTTTCATTTCAATTTTACTCTGTTATAGTAATTTTGTCATATGCTTTATTCACTTTTTTGAAAAAAAAAACTGTATAGCTTTAATCGTTTAATATTAATATAAAATCAATTTACAAATTTATATTTAAACTCTTTTATTTATTTTCATCCAATACTTTTATTTTTTTTATTTCAATTTTGAATAAAAAAATTGTCAAACAATAACCTGTTGTAAGGCTATATTTTTGAAATATGAAAATTATTTTGGCTGTGCTACTCAGTAACGTGAAAAATGCTCTTAAACGCAGCGTTGTGATAAGATCGTGGATCGTGATTGAGTCTGAATATATTGTGATGTTATATGTATTTCTCCGTATCACGCATTGTTTCTCACCATCATAACAAATGAAGTTGAAGAGATCGCGGCAGTTGGTGTTTTGAAAAAGTCCTTTGTAAGTCATGATGACGCAGTCTTGATTCAGTCTGTCATCTGGCTCGAATTGTGCCCAGTTTCTGTATTTTATCTCTCCGTCTTTATAAAAGCGTCTGTCTGCCAGAGCCCAGTGCCAGTGAAAAAGAGCGGTTTCCATCAGGCCGATCCATGCACCCCTGTATGTGACCTGATCAGTCTGAAGTGTGTGCAGATCATCCTTGTTTTCAACAGTCACCAGATCTGTGTATGTCGCTCTGCAGTACAGCTGGGCTTCAGCGAACGTTTTGAACTCTGACACAAAGTAGTAGACATCCATAGACTGCTGATAGACCTGTGAAGTGGAAAACCCTAGAAAAAAACATCCAAGAGTAGTCAATAAAGCATAACACATACTCTCTCTGACAAATACAGTAAACGCATGCACTGAAGAGAACCCACTGATCAAAATGAGGACTGTCAATAGTTTGTGCTCCATGATCTCGCATGCATCAAGATTCTGCAACAACAACGTTACGGTTTCTTAATATGACCATAAATGCATTATTTGGTATTGAGAATATTTTGGACTGCTTTTAAAACCCTCTTGTTGTGTTGCAGGTTAATTGGCTTTGCATTTGATAGTCAAACTGCTCAAAATGCTGGTTCAACAATTCATTTATTCTTGAAATTAGGTTAATGTTTCTCATTTAGGGTCATGAATGTCCATGCAGTGTTTCAGCATACAGATGTGTTTTGGAAAGGCTGTACAAAAATTGTGTTGTTTCGGGTCCTACAGACTCCCCCTTTGACCCTCGTTGGTTTTCATGCAATTTGACTAAAAACTAAATATGCACTGCATGAAAACGTATGAAATATAAGAGTGAAAGATTCCTTGAAGTTTCTTAATATAATTCAATTTGTCACGTTTTATTTTTCTTTTCGTCACTTTTTTGTACTCTCTGACAAGCTACAATAGGTGTTTTTGTCTCAATCTTTAGTGTTCATATGCAAGCTACAGTAGGGGTTTTCTGTTTTTAACTCAATCTTTAGTGTTCATATGCCTTTTTTTGGCAAATTGAATGGACACCTATGTGATTGACCCCTGAACACAGAAATCTAACCCAGATTTAGAACACAACAGGAGGGTTTAACTGAGTTCAAATAAAAAATAAGAAAAACACTAACCTGTGTGAACTTCTCCTCTTCGTTTCTCCTCTCATGATTTTATGAGTTTTCCTGAGCTTTAATATTCTCTTTAACTTCATGCAAAGCATCAGCTGTCCTCATCTCACCTGTATTGTCAGTGTTCACACCTCATTTCAACCCGCTTGTTTTCCTTTAACTAACTTTTAAAACACAATTCTGTTTGTACACGTTAGCTTTTTAGAAATGTCATATTTGTGTTCCACAGTTTGGTGAGTTTATTATTTTTGTGCCATGTTTATCTCTAACACATGCAAACTTAATGAAAACAGCTCATGCAAATAAACATGGGAATGGCCTTTTTTCAGCCAGACTTCATCATAAACATGAATTCTGCTGTTATTTGTGATATAATGATGTATAGCAGTGAATAGAACAGTTTTATATAAATGTGTAATTTAATAGTAAACAAACACTGAACTGAATGATTCCATATAATCTTTAGTCTTTTGAAATAAATAAATGGGTTATTTAAATTGTATGTAATATATGTATATTTTTCAAAAGCACATATACTTTGTATTAAATGTAATTTAATTGCATTACATACAATTATTTGTTATTTTAATTGTAATATTAATTATTGAAATTGAACATTTGTTTCTTAGTCTAAACACAGACTAAAGCACAGACTAATATGGAGGCTTGTGTTTACTGAAAGGGCTTTCAGCCTCATTTTCACATGTCAGAACACATTTGTATAATGATGAGAAGTTCAGCACCTGTTTCTCACATCATCATCAATCCCTGCTGACTCATTCAGGAATGGAGGCTGGAAAAACAATGTTCAGGAATGTTACTTCTTGAAGTAGAAGGTAATATTTTGATGTTGCTCATTCTAAAATCAGAAACAAATGATGTTACATTATTCGTGTTTTATGGAATGTTGCTTCCTGAGACTTTCCCCCAGACTGGAAACTCTTTTGTGTTTTTGGATTGGAGGTGTTTTGGAGAGTCTGGTTATACAGTATGTATCTGCAAAATCCATTAATGATCAACCTTTAGTAAAAAAAATTAAAAATAAATACAAAACGCATAAAAAATACATTCTCATTCCCACTAAATGGAGAAAAAAAAACTGTTTGACATCTACTGACTTTTTTCAAAAGTCTACTGTAAAAATACCTACCATTGAATAATATTCTTGAAATTTGGTGAATATTTCTCATTTATGGTCATGAATGTGCATGCAAAGTTTTAACATGTAGATGTGTTTTGGAAAGGCTGTACACAATTTTGTTGCGTTAGGATCCTACAGACTCCCCCACTGGCCCTCATTGGTTTTCGTGCAATGTTGTCACTTGAAAAACACTTTGAAAAACACCAAAGAGCCAGGTTAAAAAACAAACACAGAAAATCTTTATTGTAGCTTGCCAAACACTAAAATATGAAATCGATGAGAACTTTTAAAATGTAAGACTCAAAGGATATTCAATTTAGATTGTCTTCTGAATCACTGAAAATTCACTGTGTCTTTAGCTAGATGAATTTCAGAGTCACAATGTTTGTTGTGGTATGTTAGATCTCAATTAATTGTTTAGTGTCTGAATTAACAATTCTAAAATATAATTGATCTATGGACTTACTCATTAGTTAAGCACATTATCATTCTTTTAATTACAGTACATGTCATTATGTAACTGAACCTGTTGTGAAATTTCTTATTTTTTTCATTTATTACATGTTTGTGTTCATGTTCCACTTCTACATCCATTTATGCATTCATTTTAACAGAATGCACTGAACAAAAAAAGTGTTCAAAATGAAAAGAAATCGAATGCATTGCCAAGGAATGTAGAGGTCATGTGTGCTTCATGTTTTTGAGCACTAGATAGCAGCACTATTATGTACCACTACTAATATGGATGCAATTATTGGTCATTTTATATAAACTAAAGAGATCTAAGTGAGGTAATTCAGGATATTATTCTTAGACATGCTCCACGCATGCACAATGCTTGAGTGACTGCACGCTAGCAACATCTGCTGGTCAAAGCCAGGCAAGAGCACCGCAAACATTACTTGTTCTGTAATCTAAAGTGTATAATCTGTCATTAAATAACACTTTCAGATAAATGATTAAGCCTGACAGTGTTTTAATTAATGTTTTAAATGGTACGTTGATGAAGTTGTTTTCTGTTCCATTCTATGTATTCAATCTCCAAAAAAAGCACACAAAATATTGACACTTTGGGCCCAATTTGGACATTTTCACGTAGGGGTGTACTCACTTTTGAGGCCAGCGGTTTAGACATTAATGGCTGTGTTGAGTTATTTTGAGAGGACAGCACATTTACACTGTTATACAAGCTGTACACTCACAACTTTAGATTGTAGCAAAGTGTCATTTCTTCAGTGTTGTCACATAAAAATATATAATAAAATATTTACAAAAATAGGAAAGTAATGGCCTAATAGTTAGCGAGTCAGACTCGTAACCTAAAGGTTGCGAGTTCGAGTCTCAGGTCTGGCAGGAATTGTAGATGGGGTGAGTGAATAACCAGTGCTCTCTCCACCTTCAATATCAGGACCGAGGTGCCCTTGAGCAAGGCACCGAACCCCCAACTGCTCCCTAAAGTGCCCACTGCTCTGTGTGTGTGTGTGTGTGTGTGTGTGTGTTTGTGTTCACGGTGTGTGCATGTTCACTGCTGTGGGTGTGCACTTTTATATGGGTTAAATGCAGAGCACAATTTCCAAATTGGGTCACCATACTTGGCCACATGTCATGTCACTTTCAAAATGTGATAGTTGTACTCACTTTTATGAGATACTGTATATACACTATATTGAACAAAGTATTTGGCCACTCCTGTTTTAATTACATTTAAATGTAATTTCCATGAATACAAATCTTAAAGTTTAAGTATATAATGATATTCTAGGGAATCTAATTGTATAGCAACAGTTTGGACTCTTTTCTATTCTAACATGACAGTGTCTCTGTGTATAAGACAAGAATCAAAGAGAAATGATGATTCAGTCAGTGTGGAAGAACTTGACTGGTCTGCAGAAAGACAAGTCCTAATCCTAGCTGGAACAAACTGCCTGCTAAACGTTCAAACTTGTGTGTGTGTGTGTGTGTGTGTGTGTGTGTGTGTGTGTTTGTGTGAAACAATTAATAATAATTAGATTAATAATAATGTGCCATATAAATAATCTGTTAAATTAAATACCTTTATTTGCTTTAAGAGGCTACTTACACAAAAGACAGACACGGATATGAAAGTCAACCACAAGGAAAAAATGAGAGGAAACTAATAATCCATTCATTGAAATGATTTTCAAAGTTGTAATATGCTTCTCACTACATTTCTAACGGCCTGCTCTTTAAAAGCTATTAAGAGCTATCTAACTCATCTAACCTTCACACTTGGCAGTAAAGCTCTTGATTCTGATTCTGAATAACAGTCAGAGCGTCAATAAACATGACATTTGAGTCTAAATAAATGTTGTGTACTTCTATGATTAGGGAAGGTGGGACGTGTCACCATGATTAGTGTGTGTGTGTTCTTCTTTATTTCAAATGTAAACTGTAAAAGGCAGCACAAATACAAAAGAAAATGTATTAAACATATTTGGCAATGATTCTGACTTCAAGGCAGGCAGCACACACAAGAAATGCATTGAGCATCTTTAATGGATGACTTTGACGTGTTGTAAACTGTAAAAATGCATTCAAGAGACACAGTCGGGCACAAACAGAATCAAACGAACTCAAAAGATGCTCTCTTTCTCACTCTGGCCTCCTTTGGCTGCAGATTTGAACCAGTGTCTGATTCTCTCCTGTCTTTACCCCCTGTCTAGCCCCAAGGCTAACCATGCACAATAGTGTCCTCTCCTGGAGAGTCTGGTACTGGCGTTGTGTTCCTCCAAGCATCACATTAGTGGAATTTCAGGTCTGGTGTACAGGTAAAACTGCATAAACTAACAAACATTTGGCTGTCAAGCTCGTTGGATATGATTCCATCAGTTATGAACAACTTATTGCAATTGTGTCAATAATATGAAATCACGTAACCAACTGAAAAGTATGTGCTAAAGATATTTAAAGAAGGTTTTTATGTATTTTATTATGAGCATTTACAATCTACTTATAAGTACTTAATTTTTGGAAGTTTATTACGCAGTCTACATTACATGTAATCAATTACTACCCAGTACTGCTCATAATCTTCTGCTAAAACAGGGTTCTTTAGGAATGCAGAAGGCTTTCTGCACACGTGCAGTTTCAGGTAATGGGATAAAATACCTGAACAAGAAACTGATCCCAAGGTAACTAAAGGAAGAGGGACAAGGTGTTATGAAACTGTCATAGTACTGACTACTGACAAAAGAACACTTGTTTAACAAATGTTTAATACAAAAACATTTAGTACAACAACACTATTACTACTAAACTCCAAAACACAACCTGTTATAAATGTTGTGACCAACTCTTACATGCCAAAACAGATTTTTTTTTTATATATAAATAAGAGTTATAAAGTGCTTAGCAAACAAAAAATGGCATGATATTTTACAAGTAGTCAAAA
This sequence comes from Gymnocypris eckloni scoliostomus, assembly GCA_027564155.1. Taxonomy (NCBI): domain Eukaryota; kingdom Metazoa; phylum Chordata; class Actinopteri; order Cypriniformes; family Cyprinidae; genus Gymnocypris; species Gymnocypris eckloni. The sequence goes on along the minus strand of CM050413.1, from coordinate 41,417,724 downwards.
AATATGCATTTTCAGAAAGAAAAAAAAAATAAGAATAATAATAGTAATAAGAATACAACTAAATGAAGGGGCAGAAATTAACACGTTGTAAACATTATATAAGTAATCATACATGCAAAGAAAATAATAAATAAATGTGATTGCCAAATCAGCAAACAACAAAACATTTGTCCATGGAAATAAAAAGTCCAAACTTTAGTCAACTAGTCTTGGAACAATAGATGCAATTTGTTCTTCTCCTGCTGCACAACCAGCTCCATTCTTTTTCTTCTCTTTAACGTCGTCTTGATTCTCTCTCCAAGGTAGGCTCGCAGTTCCTTGGTTTCGCAAGGGCTCCATCCAGGACTCCACAAACCGTCCCTCTCACCAGCTGCTTTAATTACATCTGCCTTGGTATCTGAATAATAATAAAACAAACAAGCGTTAGCTTTCATGACAAGCCAAACTTATATAAATAGACATACATGATATGTAGCTATGAAGCCTCAACACACAATGGAAAGGAAAATGTAAACATACCAGTAATCTTCAGCCGGTCCATTTGAAAATTCAAGTATGCAGACAGGAGTCCTGTTATTTTCTCCTGTTTAGTGACCCTCAACTTTGTGTAGGGCCTCAGTTTGGCTGCTAGTTCTGGTGCCAGATCATCTAGGGACTGGGCCACCTTGCGCTTGCATGCAATCGGCCATTTCTGAACTCCAAGGAACCAGGCAGACTCTGAATGTTTACGGAGATCTCTGTGACACCTCTCTCATCTGACAGCTGAGTTGGAAGACAGTGGTCCAGTTTCTTCTGAGGGCTGGTCAGTGATGGACTCATCATACCTTGTCGTGGTCAACACTGCATCTTGACTTGGGCCAGTTGGAGATAGATGAAGCAGACTCTGAATGTCCACGGAGATCTCTGTGACGCCTCTCATCTGACACCTGACTGGAAGACAGTGGTACAGTTTCTTCTGAGGGCTGGTCAGTGATGGACTCATCATACCTTGTCGTGGTCAACACTGCATCTTGACTTGGGCCGGTTGGAGAGATGAAGCAGACTCTGAATGTCCACGGAGATCTCTGTGACGCCTCTCTCATCTGACTGGAAGACAGTGGTACAGTTTCTTCTGAGGGCTGGTCAGTGATGGACTCATCATACCTTGTCGTGGTCAACACTGCATCTTGACTTGGGCCGGTTAGAGATGAAGGCAAACTCTGAATGTCCACGGAGATCTCTGTGACGCCTCTCATCTGACACCTGACTGGAAGACAGTGGTACAGTTTCTTCTGAGGGCTGGTCAGTGATGGACTCATCATACCTTGTCGTGGTCAACACTGCATCTTGACGTGGGCCAGTTGGAGATAGATGAAGCAGACTCTGAATGTTCACGGAGATCTCTGTGACGCCTCTCTCATCTGACACCTGAGTGGAAGACAGTGGTCCAGCTTCTTCTGAGGGATGGTCAACAGTAGTGTGTGCAGTAAGCGCAGAAGGAGATGTGCTCTCTACAAATTAGGTAGAAGACAACATACTGCACACCTCCACTTCCATTGCTGTGATCCTTGAAGTCAGTTCCTCCAGTTTTTTTGTCCATATCGTTCATCCTCTTGGTCACCGATTCCCCCATGGCCTTCACCATTTCCTCCACCCTACATCCAGCCATTTTAAAGTGTTCCTCCAGCATCTGGAGGGCAGTTTTGATCTGTGCTTGTAGCCTCTCCAAATAATGATTCAGCTCCTCCTTCAGGTTAGTGTCTGTGGCCTCCATGGATGCTTTTAAATGCTCCTGCATCTTTGTCTGAGAAGAAACCACAGATTCTCTTAAGACCTTCAGCTGCTGGAGGAAAAACTCTCTCATCGTGTCCTGCCTTAAGCTGTCACGGTGCACACACGAGGGAGGAACAGGAACACGCGGACGAGGATATACACTCAAATGATAATATTTAATAAGGACATCAAGGCAGGACAAGGCAGGACAGGATACACCGAATAACAAGTAGACCAGACGACATCAAACTGAACAGGCATGAACTAATATACACAGGTAAATCATAGATAATTAGACAAACACGGCTGGACATGAATTAACTAATAATGACATTAAACAAGGACAGGAAACAAACCAAATAAGGAAACATGAGGTGGGGACACATGACACACACGACAGAGGACTGACATAAGCACAGCTCCTCCTCTGTAGTAAAAGCATCATCATCATCATCATCATCATCAACATCATCTTGTACATTTACGAAAGCCAGCTCATCCTCCGACATCTTCATCTGAAACACAGGGGCAGGCATACTTTGAGAAATCATATATATATATATCAAATAGTTTGATTGATTGATTGTTTATTTATAAAGCACATTTAAAAACAACCCAATGTTGATCAAAGTGCTGTACAGATCAGGAAGCTCAAATATAAAACAGAATCTATAACAATCTATAGGATAACATACATACGATTAGAAAAATAAATCAGGAACCCACACTAAGAAGGTGTGCTTTAAGTTTAAATTTAAAAGAGGAGAGTGATGACACCATTCGGACTGATCCCGGGAGACTATTCCAGAGTTTAGGGCCCGCTATCGCAAAAGCACGGTCTCCACAATGTTTTAACCTTGATCGACGAACAGCAAGCACTCCAAGGTTGCCGGATCTAAGTGTCCTGGATGGATTATGACAACGTAAGAGATCAGATAAATAAGCTGGAGCAAGGCCATGTAATGCTTTTAAAAACAAAAACTAAAATTTTAAATTCGATTCTCTGTTTGACTGGTAGCCGGTGCAGGGAAGTTAAATTGGGAGATATATGATCGAATACGAGACTAGCAGTCAGCAGCCTGGCTGCAGCATTTTGTACCATTTGAAGACGTCCAATCGAAGATTGGTTAGCTCCATAGTAGAGTGAATTACAATAAAGACGTGAAGTAAAAAAACTATTTATAACTATTTCAAAGTTCTTTAGAGAAAGAAAAGGTTAAACATTTGCAAGACGTCGTAAATGATAAAAACATGAATTAACAACAGAATGAATCTGTTTATCGACCTTGAGACCTGAATCAAATAACACACCAAGATTTCTCGCACATGGGGAGACATAAGAACTCAAGTCACCAAGGTCAAGATCACCTAAGTCGTAGAAATTACTTGGACCAAACAGTACTATTTCGGTTTTATTCTCGTTTAAGGCCAGAACATGTTGTGTAAGCCATAATTTCGCTTCCTTTAAACAGGCCAGCAGGACATCTATGGAGCTTGAATCATTATGTTTAAAGGGCAGGTACAATTGGGTGTCATCAGCGTATAGATGAAAAGATACGCCATATTTTAAAAAGATGGAGCCCAATGGCAGCAGTTATAAAGAGAACAATGTTGGTGAAAGAATAGATCCCTGCGGAACACCACAGGAGAGATGTGCTGCTGAGGAAGTGTGTTTTCCAATGTGTATAGAAAACTTCCTATTATTTAAAAAGGACTGAAACCACTTTAGAACAGTGTCCCGTATGCCTACAAGATTTTCCAGTCGGGAAATAAGAATTGTATGATCAACCATATCAAAAGCTGAGCTGAGATCTAAAAGGACCAGAGCAACAGCACTCCCATTATCTGTAGCAAGCATAATGTCATTAGTGACTTTCAATAGAGCAGATTCAGTACTATGAAGTTTTCTAAATCCCGACTGAAACGTCTCATATAGTGAATTAAATTCCAGAAAAGAATGTAGTTGAGTAAATACAACCCTTTCTAATTTTTTTGAAATGAAAGGGAGATTAGAAATAGGTCTGAAATTGCCTAAATCAGACACATCAATATTTTGTTTCTTCAAAAGAGGAGTGACTGAAGCATGTTTTAGGCAGTCAGGGACCGTACCAGTACTCAAACACGTTAATAAAAAACAGGAGATCAGGCCCGAAAGTATTAACAATTTGCTTAAAAAGGTGTGATGGAATACTATCATAGGGACAGAAAGTTGGTTTCAGATGATCAATGATATATTTGCAGTTTATATTGATGTATTAATGATGTATACAGCGTATTAATGTTTATATTTATTACATTGATACTTCATTACTCATTAATTTACTAGATCTTGCAGTCCATAGTAATATAATAGTTTCTGTAAAGAGTGTGCTATATAACTGAGAATATCATGATTTCTTGTTTTCTGAATTAGTTTTTTTCCCCGTATTGTATCATTGTGTAATCAAAATATTTGTATTATGTAATATTGAATAAAAAACATTAAATTGTTTATTGTGTCTTAAAAAACGCTCATCCAGAAGTATTGGGTCAACTCTGTTACCGTACCATACTTTGCCTTAAAATTAGTATGTAAACGTAGTATGCAAATATGTAAGACATATGAAGTGATGTCACTTTCCCTCACTGATAAACTCTGCAGCACTATAATGTATGTGTGGTCTCTCTGAGAAAATATTTTAATCTAAAAAGTGTTTACATGAGAGTTACTTTATAAAACCTCTAAACAGTTTGCACAATATCAAAAGGTAAACTTCACCACACATTGGGTCACTTAAATGTCTTTTTATATTGATTTCATTAGTGCCATGTGCTTGTAACATTCATGTTATCAAGTGGAATGTTTTGGCAAAAAAATAATCAATAATTTGTCAATTTTGTTCCTGTCAAACTCTGTTATCAAAGTAGAATAACAATGCTGACAGAAATAACAGAACTAACAGTCCAGCAGTCAATTGTGTTACTTTACATTTATGTTACTTAAATGCTCAAGTCTTTATCATTATATAGTTATTTTTAAAGTATGCATAGGTGAAATATTGTCTCAGTTTCTATTTACATTTATGCATTTATCCAAAGTGACTTACAATTACATTCAGGTTATACATTTTCATTAGTAAGTGTGTTCTCTGGGAATCGAACCCACAACCTTTTGTGCTGCTGACACAATGCTCTACCACTGAGCCATTTCTCCACGTTGCCTAATTTATCTGTAACAGACTTGAAAAACAATACCATAAATATATTTATTTATTTACACACACAAAAAAAAGGTTACGTAAGGTTTTTTTATTTTTAATCTTAACTTTCTGAAATGCATAATGTATCTCCAATAACAGAATCACCCATATGAGATTAATGAGAGCACCACAGCTCTATTCTGATTACTCATATACCCTACACTTAAACAATATTAATGCATACTCACAGGACAGATGCATTCCTCATCTTCAGAAAGTGTGATGATGTCTAGACAAACAGAAACATGCTCATGAATATTTAATTAATTTGAACACGGATAAAACATATGGTTGAAGTTGTGTTGTCTTTGCGTTTCATAATTCCACACATTTCTATATCCTCCTGGCTGCCAGCTATGGAGTTTTCTCCTCTGTAGAGGACATCAGTGATTTCTCTGAGATATTAACATGTCAGAAGTCCTGTCCTGTTTTTCAGAGACATTAAATAATTGTAAGTTTCACTGACATTAATGTAGTAATCCAATTTATTACCCTCAAGGAGATATGATAATAGTTTGTAATGATCACCTCAGGAAAATATCAACAGGTTTCAAATCAAAATATGATTATCTAATATGAAACAAGGCATTTATGATTTCATACCTGTCCACTTTTAGAGGACACCGTGACGTAAAGCATATTTATTAGGCATTTTGGGAGACACAAGAAGTTACATTTGCACAAAGAAAACTTGTATGTCAAAACATCTGTTATATCTGTCTGTATACATTTTAAGGTGTCCACAACAGAGGGCATGGCGTAATAAGTGAAGAACTTAATTTTCAAAAATACAAAATTAACTTTATTTTTTTTTTCCTAGTGGTCATGAGTATGTGGTTAGGGTCATTGCTGTTTACTGTTACAGACTTGGTTCATAAAATGGTTATACATTCCATTATTTTATGTGTTGAATGATAATAAACATATATTCATATGTACATATGAACATATAATCACACAGATGCACAAACCGATCTCAGTGCGAGCGGGGGAGGGAGTGTAGACACTGACCAGCTGACCACCTAATGAAAACACACTTAAAATGATCAAATAAATTGCACCAAAGCATTTATATAGCCTATGTATTTATTTATTTATTGGTTTTGATGTTTAAATGGATTTCAGCACTTGACACAATAGATTGTAGGTATTTTCCAGTGTGTATTGATAGTCTTTACTGCGTTCTTTACTCGACTTTATATTTTGTTTAAAATTAGAGAACATTATTGCATTAATGGCAATACATCATGCGAAGGCTATTCTTTTATCTTACCTGAATTTCTTGCGGTTTCCATATTTTGGGATATTAACTCAGAGGTCAGATGTGCTCTGGCAGCAGGTAGTCCAGTACAGTGAAACCTGAAGTTAACTTCATCACCAGAGCTCTGCCAGAAAGGGGGAGGGTGCAAACCGAACTCAGTAATAACAATAATAAACATTTTAAAATGTGCATCTTTATTTTATAATCTCTCTTGGAGAAAATGAAAATGACAAATATAGATTAATTCTAATTATTATATTCTCAGTTACTGTTACTTGAATACTGTCCGCTTCTCTTCCAACCCAGAACATGAACACCTCTGGTGTGACTTTAAATGCAGACCTTGAGCCAAAAACTCATCACCAAACACCAATGACTTGTACATATGGGTACAGTCATTTCATACACTTCAAAACTGTTGTAACAGAGGTGGAAATACCATTTTTAAGTAAGAAGGGTGCCAGTACTTTTGTCCATGTACATTCATTATAAGTCATTGGTGTTTGGTGATGAGTTTGTGGCTCATTTAAAGTCACACCAGAGGTGTTCAGCTGCTTTCTGCAGACCAGTCAAGTTCTTCCACACTGACTGAATCATCATTTCTCTTTGATCCTTGTCTTATACACAGAGACACTCTCATGTTAGAATAGATAAGGGTCCTGTCCAAACTGTTGCTATAAAATTAGATTCCCAAGAATATCATTATATGCTTAAACATTAAGATTTGTACTCATGGAAATTACTAAAGTAGTCAAACCTTTCATAAGAAGGGGGTGTCAATACTCTTGGCAAAATAGTGTATATACAGACGAACAGACCTCATTAAATATTGACTTCAGAGTTGAAATGAAGTAACTGTCAGTGGTATTTTTCTGTTGGGTGTAAATCACACAAATCCTTATGTAATAATTCAGCCTTTATTCAAAGTCTTTCATTACCTGATGACATTGATGGATCTCCTTGATCTGAAGCCCATTAGGCAAAAGCAAAAGACATGGAAATGATCTCTGATCAGATTCACAGATGGATGAGCATGACAACAAGCCAAGTAAACTCATTTGGTTGATGTAAATCTGCAGATGATTCACCATTGGCACACAAGATTGAGATTTAGAGCTTTATATAGAGGACCAGATAAACCCATCTGTTATGTAGCTGAACTTGCTGGATGTGGTTCAGTTTAGCCTTCACTTTCACAATAATACTTGATGTAAACAATAATAGTTGTTACTCTGAGAGATGTTTCTGATGAAAACTTCTTAATTCAGGTGTCAGAACCATATTAACATTAACCAATCAGCCAAATCATTGATTGAGAAAGCCAAAGATGAGCAGAAGCAGGAGACAAAGTGATGATAAAATGAGCAGAGTTGATTGAATCATTTCAGCATGTCTTAGTATATAGTAGTATGTGTTTCAATGCTCCGAACTCATGTGACCAGCACAAATCTAACATGTGTTATTATAGCAAAAACCACAGCAATGGAAAATTACTGTTTCACAACAACATCCTCTGATATCTTACTCATGAAGACAAATATACCTTGAAACCCCACAATCATAAGATTACACAACAATAGAACAATTATATAAATGACTGATCCTTGAATGAATCAATAGCTATGCTTACATGGACACTTTTTGCTTCTATTGGAATGAATTCATTCTGATTGATGAATCCGAACGTAGTGTTTACATGAACACTAAATACAGTGATGGGGTTGATGTGAGCATGCTTCTGATCAGATTTAATCTTTTGACATGTGCAGGCTGCATGAATATACTGAGTTTGTCGCATACTGTTTTAAAAAGCACACTTGATATTGATCTACTTTGTGTCCAAATTAGGCAACGAACAGCACATGAACTGTTGTGCTGTGCTGCTTACTTTATAAAGCAGTAAAAGTGACCCTTCCCATGCCCAAAACCAGTCGTCTGTGGATGAGAGTCTTAAACAAGGACTGGTGGGACGTTGTGCTGCTCCACGTCACAGACGCTGAGTGAAAGCAGAATTTTAGAACGACTGGACACTCATTAATGACACTTTAATCACCAGGAAGAGCAGCTCGTTATGCACATCATATGTCTTTACGCTAGTTTTACTTCACTAGTATGCACAGTACTTTCCAGTTTTTACATGTCCTCTCAATAGGATTACAAAATAAATAAATCACCCCTTACAATCCGATCAAAATTGTACTCGGATCTGGCCAATTCAATACAAGTGACGCGGTTACATGTGTTTTATTATTCTGATTGTGCTTCTAGTCCTATTTCAATCAGATTCTTGGGGTCCATGTAAATGCAACTAATGAAAGGAGTATATAAATGGTTAAAATTATTATATGATTAAATGAAATCAGAAAATTATTAATTGAGATATCATAACTGAATGAAGAATAGATAAATACATAAGAAAATAAAAGGCATGGTGGCTCTATAAAATACATTTCTAAATAAAATTGATACATTTCCAAATAAATGTGAAATTGTTTTTATTGCAGATTATATTATTGCTGATCAATAAAAGATTGTTTTACTTATTAGATGTAAGCAGTCTTTGAACTTGACAGGACATTTTCCCTGATATATAAACAAATGCCAAACTGAAATAAATCATGTGTAATCCATCTAATATCCATAATTATTGTATCAGTTTACACCCTAGTGTTTATCACTCCCTAAATATAAACACACATTGTAGATTTCCTATTCATTACCGTCTAAACCATTATCTCTGTTTATCTATCGTTGTCTATTATTTTTCAATGTTAATATTTCAAAAGCACTAAATACTTAGAGGAGCACAAGACTAGACTATTATTAGTAGTATTATTGATTTTCTAAATAAATGACAGATTTATAGATTAAAATCAATACATATATGAGCACTAAATATAGATACATTTGCATTGACAAAAAATGATAAAGTAACATTTGAAATGCATTTGTACTCTACTTTTACATAGGATGCTCTTCATAATTCATGTTCATAGATCTCTGTACAGTATTTAAAGCATCAAATCATTAACAGAGGCAGTGCATTAACTGTATTACTTATGTTTTAAACATAACATCTGATTCATGAGACATTTCTGCACCTTAAAGATTCACAAATGTTTGGACCGGTTATTACATGTATCAGAGACTAGCGTTATATTGGACCAGCATCCTCGCATGGCTTCTCTTGTGTGTGGTCTTTGTTTTCTTGTGTTTTCTGCCGCTGGAAGATCTTCCCATCAGGTTGGACGCTCCATGTTATGCTGTATATGTTATGCTCCAAGAAGGTCTGCTTCATCTAGAGACCAGATTACATCAGTGATTAGTGAACGACCATTCAGACTTCAGTTAACTAAATCTATTACAGTTTATTACTGTCTTGTTTTTATAACAAAAATCGGAACATTGTTACATCAAGATACATTTAAATGGCACAAGAACAGAATAAAAGTACCTAAATTAAATTCGTTTTTTGTATAATAAAATCTGCCAGTGGGGTCAGAAAAACTAAACTCAAAGTGAAACAAAGTATTTTTTTTTTAGATAGTTTTTTTATATATGCCCCATGGGCATATATATATTATTATAGTTTTAAGCAAAAACGCACTTAATTTTGGTACATTTTTCAGAAAGCAAGCCTTCATATTTTAACTCATGTTTTCTAGGTATATGGATCCTGGTTTAAGGATGTTTAGATATTTTTAATGGAAAACAAGACAAAGACGCTGAGGAAGAAATTGTATTTGTATTATTATTATTATTATTATTTTAGTTTATTTGCAGTGCATTAAATGAAATAAACTATAAAAACGTATTATATTTCAGTAATTTTCTAAGGCAGCATTTCTAATTAGCATACAAACACTCAACAGAATAAAAAAACTGAATCTATAAACATAAGAAAACATAAAACTGTAATATTATATTAATGATCCAGCATCATCGTGTCACCTTCTTCTCTATGGCCTCCATCACTGTGGATTCGTCCAGAGGTCCGTCTGATTTGACTGTGAATCTCACACGCTGTATTTTTGTGTTTTCACGGCAGTAGAAAGGCAGTGGAGTCGAGCAGGTGTCGTCAGTCATCAGTCCTTCACTATCAACACTCACACAGCCTTTGTTTACAGCTGTGTTACTGGGCTGACTGTTTTTCCACTTCATAGAGGACCACGACACGTCGGTCTGGTCTGACCAGTGCCACTGTGACAGGTTCTTGAACAGGCCGATCCAGGCTTCCCAGTCGTCCTTTTCAGAAAGCACTTTTGAGAGGAACGCATTCTCGTTGTCGTCTGTAATGGTGGCCAGGTCTCTTTCGTGTGATCTGCAGTGCATTTGAGCATCATGCCAGTTCATGCTCTTGTCATTGTACTTAAACTTATCCTGAAGTTTGTCCTGTTTGTCTGTAAAGAGGAGATTTGTGGTCAGGACAGAGAAACATGCTTGAAAATATGAAGAGCCATACAAAATTAACTGTAATAATTTATAAGATTCACTACAAGAGTGTTTGTTCATATACAACAAACTCATGAACTAAAAAAATGGCTTAGAAAAGGTTTTTTGCTGTGTTATTTTAAGTGTCATATACTGATATACTGTTCTATTTTTTGTAAATATTTTCAATCTTGTTAGATTTATTTTCATATTTCGTGTTCACATTTTAATCATTTAAAAATATAGAAATGTTCTTGTGGTTTTATTAAATGTGATTTATAGTTTTTGTTCATTTTTATCAATTTGTGCTAGTTAGTACTGAAATACTTTTGTAACATTTTTTCAAGATTTATTACATTTTTTAATGTTTTGTTGTTGTTGAGTATAATAACCCTGTTGAAATGGTCTGGTTGAATTTATTACTCAAATCTCAATGGCAAAAATGAAATAAAAAAATGATAGCTTTTTCTATCTTTCTCAGTTTATAATTGTCAGAGAGCCACAGTCACCGCCACTGTTTCTCCTAGCTCTGTTTAATTGACAATAATTGCCATTTTTGATCCTTTTTAAGCTTTTCTTTGCTGAATTGTGCCAAAAAGCGTTATATAAGCGTTATATATTGTATGTGGATCCTCATACAGTAAATTGCTTGCAATGTTCCTCATGTTGGACAAAAGCATCTGCTAAAAACATAGAAAAGTCAGTAATTCAAATTGCTCTTGGTTAACATAACCTTTTTCTCACTGAGATCATGATTCTGGGTAAATTTAAAAGATTTTGCAATTAAAAATAAGATGCACAATCATAGATATCACTTTCCTTGTCAGACAATGTTTGAAAAACAAAAACAAAATATATTAAAAAAACACATGCTTTGACTTTCAATCAATGAGCATTAAACCCTTTAACATGCAGAGCAAAGCTGAACAAAAGTGTTGTGTGATTTCTTACCAGTTAGGCAAAAGAAGTATTTTAGTTCAGTACAGGATGCGTCTCCCCATCGTCCATTTTTATTCACAGTCACACAGGCCTCTTGTTTGTGGTTCAAGTCCGGCTCCCAGGATTCCCAATTCTTATAGCTGAGCGGCGTGTTTTGATACGACCAACGCCAAGTGAGGACATCATAGTAGAAGCCGATCCAGGCGTCAGATGTAAAGTTCACAGCATTTGCTGCCTCCTTTAGTTTGGCTCTATCTTCATCGCTCTGAACCGTCACCAGATCCATGTATATCTCTCTGCAGTACGACTGCGCTTCTGCCCAGGTCTTCGGCTCTTTGATCAGGACGAATCGATACAGGTCACATGAAGCCTTCGACAGGATTCCTGCTGCAGGAAAATCAATAGTGTTTAGTTGATCTAAACCTCTGATCTGACATCAGTTTCTGTCACTAACACTCACCGAGAAAAACAATGAGTTGAATCTTGTTCTGTAACATCATGTCTTCACAGGTTTGTTCACTGAAAGAAATAAATAGACAAGAATATTAGCAAGAAGCTGGTTAGTTTTCTGCAATGATTTTGAATAAATTCACCAGTTTTAGCAACAAATTTTTTTTTAATGATCAGGTACTCTGAAAAAATGAGTAATGAAGACATGAATAAGACATGAAAAAATGAAGACAACATACATTTCCATTACATTAACTAATCAAACGAATTTAACCAAATTTAAAATTCAAGTTATAAGCGCTGAATTTCATTTTAAAGTCCGTTAAATGCTAGTTGAAAACACTTGTGCAACCAATTTGATTATATCAATATTTATGTATAGTATGTTTTTACAGCCATTGAAATCACAACAAACCCCAATTTACCTGATGTGGAGCAAATGAAGCTTGATCCTCTCAACAGTCTTTTACTATCTACCCAACTCTTTATACATTAGGTTATGCAAAATATTTTGTCTAGTACTGTACGTAAGATGCTGAGACTGATTTACATTTTAAGGCTCTTCGCTCAAATTGATTTTCTTACTTAGATTTGTTGTCGTGTTTCCAGCCAAAATATCTAACAATTCTTAAATCATGAAGAATTTTCTAGTAAAGATTGTCTTGGTTTCAGAAAAAGTCAAATTTAAGTGAGTTTTTGATTAGAACTGCCAATGGGGTAAGCAAAATAATGTTATTTCAAACAGAAAACAAGATTATTTTGCTTACCCCATTGGCAGATTATTTTTCATGTTCCAACTCACTTAAGACAATTTGGCTGGAAACAAGACAAAAAAAATCTAAGTAAGAAAAAAATATTTTTGCAGTGTAAAAATGAATGTGTTTATTAACATGTATTTAACCAGGAAAGTAAAAAAAAACTATTTTGCAAGAGTGTCCTGCATAGACACAAAATAAGATGAAATGGAAAGGATTAGGGGGGTATACAACAAAAGGTAAAAGAATAGTTCACACAAAAATGATTATATGCTGGAAATGTGCTCACCCTCATACTGTACAAGATGAAGATGAGTTTGTTTCTTCATCGGGTTTGTAGAAATGTGTCATTGCATCAGTGTCTCAGCAATGGATGCTCTGCAGTGAATGGGTGCCGTCAGAATGAGAGTACAAACAGCTGATAAAAACATCACAGTAATCCACACCACTCCAATCCATCAGTTAAAGACAAAATAAATATGAGTCCATAATCCATAATAATGCTTCCTCCATTGAAAAAGTGGTCTGGTCTGAATCAGGAGAGAAATCAAGCAGCATTTACAAGCCAAAACAGTCCAAAACAGCTCTAAGCAAATATGTGGCTGGGTTTTGATGTGAGAGACAACAGATGTTTTTTTGATGGTTTGAACCTAAAAACATCTTGGATGTTGAGATGGAGGAAGATCTGAATGACAGCTTGCAGTTGATTGTGGGTGAGGTTTAAACACACTAAAACAGCGGTCACCAAATGTCACGATTGTGTTCAGTTTTGTTCAGTTCCTGTCATGTCGGTTATGAGCTCTGATTAGTTAATCCTTGTCTAGAGGTTCCCGTTTAGTTTCCTCATTTACCGTGTGTATTTATACTCCTCATTCTGTTCGCCCATGGTCGGTGATTATTTGGTGTTATGTGTTGTACCGCCTTTGTATTCTCACTAAAGTCTATTTGAAGTATGTATCTTCGCTTGTTGTCTTCATTCCTCGACAACCTGTGACACTAAACTTGGTCCTGAGGACCGGTGTCCTGCAGAGTTTAGCTCCAACCAATCAAACACACCTGAAGCAGCTAATCAAGGTCTTACTAGGTATACTTGAAACGTGAAGGCAGGTGTGTTGAGGCAAGCTTGAGCTAAACTCTGCAGGACACCGCCCTCCAGGACCAAGTTTGGTGACCCCTGCACAAAAGATTTTACTAGTGATGGCTAAGGACGCTGCTCTGAAACAGTGACGCTTTAAACCCAATTGTATTGTGAAAAGGTTCATTACTCAACGCTTTTTAAAACGGTTCATGCTGTGGCCATCTAGTGGTCATAATAATGAACAACACCTTCCAAAGTGCTGTGAATCATTACAGCTGCTGGTTTCACGTCTGGTTCTACTACTGATTCCTTCTTTTAATTTATTGTATAAAAATAATGGCCATTGTCAAAGTCATTCATTTGTGTCGGTGTACTGCCACAAAAATAATTCTAATTAATCAAACAAACTCGTGAATTAAATCTGTGATCTGTCAATGTTAACTCTGCCTCAGTCCTTAGACTGTTATTTCATGGGCAAAGTTCATTTGACCTTAATATATAAACCAGGATAAAAAGAAAACAATACTAATGTGTTATAATGTAAAGGAAACGGCGCTGTGGTTCGCTTCGTTTGAACCAGATACTGAAGCAGTCACATGGTTTTCAGGTGAACGAAGCTTCGGACATCATATATCACGTGCTTTTGGTAAAACGAATCAAGCTCCGATACAATGCTTCAATGTGAGGTGTTTCGTTTTCTCGATACAAGCTTCGAAGCCTCGGTGTCGAACGTCACATCACTAGATTTTAGCAAACACATTTACCAGAAGAGGAATGACTGAAAAAAACCTCTAAACCAATCAAACCAGACCTGCACGTCCAAGTTTGAAGAGCAGTGAAGCAGTTTAGACTGGTTTCAAATGTTTTTCCAAGTGATCAGGGTTCATTTGACTGGTTAATATGATCAGTCAGATGCTGTAACTACACCATCTGTCTGCTGAAGTCATTTATAAATTGCTATTCTGATAGATATTTGTCTTGCAGGTAACCCTTAATGACTCTACTGTGGTTGATGTGCAATCTGTAATTTCATTCTCTTTAGTTAAATGGTAGCTGTGAAAAGACTATTGCAATGGACTGAATTAGATTGCGATTCATTGACAGAGAGAGAGAGAGAGAGAGAGAGAGAGAGAGAGAGAGAGAGAGAGAGAGAGAGAGACACAAACAAATACGTCCTTGTATGTAACACTTAATGAAATCCCTTAATGTACACAATGGATAATCGCAGATCACAATCATGATCATCAGGCCTTGTGTATATCCAGTGCTACCATCAGTAAAGCAATAGTTCACCCCAAAATAATCATTTTCTGGAAATGTGCTCACTGTCAGGCCATCCAAGACGTAGATTAGTTTGTTTCTTCATCAGATTTGGAGAAATATAACATTGTATCACTTGCTCACCAAAGGATCAGAAAAGATCAGGAAAACAATTATAATATATATAAATGATTATTTTTGATCTGATGTGATTGCAGGAGGAGGGGAAACTGTGAGGATTTAATCTGCACCATTGCAGTGTGTGTGTGTGTGTGTGTGTGTGTTTGTGTGCATGCGCGCGCACGTCGTAAGGCTTCTATTCTCAACTCAACAAGCTTTATTAGTTGTTTTGATTAATGTCTCGTTGATTAATTTCTTTATAATATTATTGTGTTAACAATCTTGTGGTGGCTTATGCCTACGATAAGAAATCTGGTTTGGTTTGTAAGTTAATATTTGTTTGTACCTTCTGTTATTATGTGTTACTTATGAAGCTTATTGTTAATTCATTTGGGTATGTGTTAGTAAAGATGCCATTTTCTTCATACCTTGTTTTTCTCCTGTTTCTGCTGGTTGGGGGTGTTAGTGTATTGTTATTGTATTTGTTTACTTGTCTTTGTTTTAGCTTAGTTTCTCCCTAATAGTTAGAGGGTTTATGCTTGTTATTTTGGCCTTGCCCTCTCGAAGCCTTGACATTCTCCCATCTTTCAAAGAGAAGAACTTGTTTCTTGACATTGAGTTGATTGTTGGCATTTGTTAAAGCACCGGGGTTGGGAATTGAACCTTGCTGCCTCCACACATCACTTTTTTTATTCTGTTACTTGTTCTTCTGACCCTAGACTAACTGAGAACGTAACCTTAAGGTTGTAGAATTTAGCTATCATCAGTGTAACTGGAAACTGTTCTGCTCACTTGTGACTGAAATTAATGAGTGATTTCAGTCTGTTACGACCCATGACCATTTTAAGACTCGCTAATTCAAACAATTAAACGAAAGGACACAGGCCGAACATATTAAAAGAATCACAACACCTGATGTGAATTTCAAGACGCCTCTACTTTCATTTATTTACGGAGCTCAACTTAAACATTCAAAAAAATAATGTACACCAATTCACATACATAGTCTACTAGATAATAACAAAGAATGGTCAGCTTTCGGGTAGGAAAGCTAAGAAAACAGACTCCTGACTACACCTGTTCTCAAAACAAGTTCTTACCGGACCATAAAAAACGGGTGAGTCTTCCGGACAACTGCTTCCCTCGCTCAGCTCTTACTAAATAACAAAACGTGAACTAATAAATAAATACACTACCCGCTACTGATAACTTAAAAAAAATATCACATATTAAAACACAAATTTACAAGTTTAACCTAAGTGTAAGAAAAACAACTATATAGTGATGAGAGAGACGCTGGCGAGAACAATGGGAAGCGGAGCAACAGGAAGAGAGAGAGACCGCCATTGTCACCTCGCAGCCTATTTATCCTGATGAGGAATGGAAATCCCCCACAATGCCACCTATGGACTTATACATGTCACACAGAGACACTAACAGTCTTTTAATTGAATACACTTTTGTTTAATGCATTGTTATAAAACACAGACTGAAAAACATATTTCCTATTTATTACTGTCTAAATCATGTTTTTTTTATTTATGTTAATGATAAACTAAATGATTTAGTACCAAGAGGAAAACAATATACTAGATATTTTTTTTTTACCTAAATTAACTATACAACATAACAGTATGTAAAGTATGAATCAACAATATCAATGCATAAACTGTGTTAAATATGATGGCGTTAAACAAATGTATCATAAAAACTTCAAAAGGTTCATAAACACTTGTTTGTTTTGATGAGTTATTCTCGATTTCAGAGAGTCGCTTGTTTCACTGGATCAAACTCTTGTCTGTGTTGTTTGTCTGGTGGAAGATCTTCCCATCAGGCTGGACTCGCCATGTTATGTTGGATTCAGTGTTCATTCCCTGATCTGAGAGCATCTGATTCATCTGGACACAATATTTCATTGGTGATTAGTGAATGAGATGTCAGTTAATGAAAGCTAAAACAAATTAAAATAAACATTAACTGAATGTATATATATGTAAATATATGTATGTGTGTGTAGAATATACTGTATGTATATATCAGTGGGGGCTGCAAGGGAAGCAAACTGAATAAATAGTGTAATAAATGCAATGAAGCTCGGCTTCCCCTATAATGTAAAACAATTAATGATCAAATAAGTACTATTGTATTAAAATGCGTTCGAACACATTCATCTCGAAGACGAGTTGGTTCAGAATCAGCTCCATACAGGAGGTTGGCTCTCATACATTCCCGTAGCTCCACAGTGCATTTCCCTGTTGAAGCCTAACGTCTATTGACTTCAATGGGGCTGATTTGAACAGTGCTTGGAGACTAGACAGTCATTAGATAAATGCTGTGATTATGTCCCGCCCACGGATGCTCAGCGTCTCTGGGGATGAGTGGAGGAGTGGGCTGGCCTGGACTCTGGGCTTCTGCGTGCGTGATGATAGGAGGGTCTGTCGAAAGACTGCATCTTCTTTTGATTGACGGTGGTTTTGTAATATAAAAGTCGCAGATGCTGAAGCTATTCGAGTTTAGTCCCATCATGGATTTTGCAAGTGTAGTCGGAAGACAAACTGTTGCAAACTATTTTCTTGGCAAAATTGTTAGTCGATTTTCATCATACATTCCACACAATTATACACCACATTCCTTCAGTTTAACCTAATTCCCACATTTCCTCCGAGTTTAATATCTTTTTAGATCGGTTGTTCATTCATTCATTCATACAGTAGGTTAGAGCATTTTCTTGAAAAGGACCGTAGGGCAGAATTTACGTATAAATAAATGGACAATTTTTTATGATGTTAGCCGAAACTGAAGTTCCTGTCTTTGAAAGCCCAGCAGCCGCCATAGTATACTGTATATATTAGGTATTGGCAAGATTGATTAAAGCCGACGATTATTTTATCATACCCTATCTATATATATATGTATAAACCTGAGACTCGCTCTTATGACAGCATATACATATTTGCTGGGCTTGCCAGAATTATTATAAAAAAAAAATTACGCTATTTGAGCGTAAGGAACAACTTTCACTTAGCAATTTATATCACATTGTGTTGCTGATTTGAAATATGTAATTGAATTGTGAGTTCAGCAGGCAGTTTTTGAGATTTTATGATTCTCCTATTCATTTAGATTGAACTTGGTCTTGGATGCTCGAAATAGATACCTGAAGGCGTTGTAAATATGGCCATCAAGTGAACAGACTTTTCTTTGAAAGGGACTTCTATACAAAATATGAATACAAACTATAATACTGTAATATTGATATCAAAATAACACGCAGCGTCACCTTCTTTTCTATGGCCCTCATCACTGCAGATTCGTCCAGATATCCAGATGACGTCACTGCTACTCTCACAAGCTGCTTTTTCACTTCAGCTTTGAGAAACAAACATGTACATGTTAAATTAGAATAAATCAATCGTAACACTTTACAATAGAACAACTGTATTTTCATTAACTAACATTAACAAAGATGAATAAATAGTGTAATAAATGCATTGTTCATCATTTGTTCATGTTAGTTAATACATTAACTAATGTTAATAAATGACACATTGTAAAGTGTTACCAATAAATCATATATAATGCAGATTATTTACTGAGCTGCTGAATGCATTTGATCTGCTCAGACTTCACTCTCAGAAATAAAGCTTCTTTCTTCGTGTTAATAGTTCAATGAAGAACCTTTAACCTCCATAGAACTACAAAAGGCTCTTTTATGGTGCAAAAAAAGCTATTTAGAGTTTAAATGTGCTTCACACTAAGAAAACAATGGTCCTGTTCACTTAAGGGTTCTTTGGGAACCCGAATGGTTATTCTATGGCTTCGGTACATAACCCCTCTAGAAGCTTTATCTTTAAGAGTGCATTGGAGGAGAAGCTCACGGGTTTTGCAGTAGAAAGCCTGTAGAGCCGAGCATGTGACATCAGCCATCTGTCCTTCAGTCCCAGCACTTGCACACTCTTCGTTTCCGTTCACATTATCAGGCTGTCCGGACTCCCATGTCACAGAGGACCTCAACACATTGGTCTGGTCTGACCACAGCCACAGGTTCTTGGACAGGCCGATCCAGGCATCCTGGCCCTTATATTTATAAATGATATTTGTGAGGGCCGTGTTCTCTGTGTCGTCTGCAATGGTGGCCAGATCTGTGTATTGAGTCCTGCAGTAAAGCTGAGCTTCACGCCACGTCATGCTCTTTTGGATGTACATGAACTTTTCCTTTCCGCTCTTTTCTGAAAGGAGTCAGATGTGGTCAGAACATAGAACATATTTGCAAAGCATAACTTCAGTAAAAAAGTTGTAATAAAGATTATTTGCGTACACTTCACAATTCATTTTGTTTCTCACAATTGCAAGGAAGTCAAATTTGAATTGTGAGATATAAACTCAGATTTCTCAGATTTATTCATCGCAATTCCAAAGCATATGTCTCACAATTCTCTGTTTTTTCAAATTTGAGTTCAAATGTAACAAAAAAATATATAATATACCTCAATAATATAATAGCCTCAAATCAGTATTTCATGTCCACATGATGGGGCTCTTAAATTATATGAGACCAAAAAGTACATTGTGACATTTTATCTGATAATTTAAACTTTGTTTCTCTGAATTCTGAGTTAAAAATCTTGCAATTCCGATTTTGTTTTCTGTTCATGCCACAAAAAGGTAACTGCAAATTTGTATCTTTTAATGGCTGAATTAAACAAAGCATCTTATCATCTCAAGCTTTTCTACTAGTCGAGCTTGTATTTGCATTTGGCACTGTGCAAATATAGTTGGCTGATAAAACGTTCCTCGGTTGTAAGATGCTTTGGATAAAAGCATCGATGAATGTTTTGTGTGAAATGACAGGCTAATGATTCACATTGCTGTTCATTTGCATGCACTTTTTGCCTTTTTTGGCATGAGATTTCGAGATTAACATAATCAAAAATAGACACAATCACAGATTCAAAATACAGGCCTTGTTTTAAAAAACAACATTTGTTTTGACTATTTTTTTAATCACTTTACTTTACGTGAAAACTTGCAAAACAAGTGTTAATATGTAATGCAGTTTTGCTTCTTGGGTAAAAAACAAAAAGTATCGTTTTAAAGAAAGTTAGGTTTGTGAATATGAATTTCATGAGCAAAACAAATATTTCTGCGAGAGTAAAACCTGAAAGAAAATGCTAAGACATCCAGTTTATAAGTGTTGTATAAGTTCTTACCAGTTTGGCAAACGAAGTGTTTTTCTTGAAGACAGTTCATATCACCCCATCGTTGGTTTAAGTCTATAAACGCACAGGCTTCATCTGTGCGGAACGTGTCCGGCTGAGAGTAATCCCACTTTGTGTAGCTGATCACCGTGTTTTTATACGACCAACGCCAGGTGAGAACACCATTGTAGAAGCCAATCCAGGCGAAAGATGTAAAGGTCACAGCGTTTGCTGCCTTCTTTAGTTTGGCTCGGTCTTCATTGCTCTGAACCGTTGCCAGATCCATGTGATTCTCCCTGCAGAACGATTGTGCTTCTGTCCAGGTCTTTGGCTCTTCGATCAGCACAAATCGATACGGAACGCCTGAAGTCTTCGACAGGATTCCTGTTAGGGCTGTATGATATGAACTACAATATGCTATCAGAAGTTCTTGATCCATATTGTGATTTCAATTTTTATCACAATTTTGATTTATTAATTTTACTTTGATTCCAATTTTGATGCCACATCAATAAACTGCTAGCCTAACTAACAAGCATTATTTCATAGAAAACCCTTAGTAAAAAATTCAGGAACTATTTTGCACACAGTGTTCCCGTGGCTCAGTGGTAGAGCATTACGTTAGCAGCGCAAAAGGTTGTGGGTTCAATTCCCAGAGAACACATACTGACAATAAAATGTGTAGCCTGAATGCACTGTAAGTCGCTTTGGATAAAAGTGTCTGTTAAATGCATAAATGTTAACAACATTGCATAGTCTTTACTGTATAATTATGGCAGCGGCTGTTTGCACTGTATAAATAGAGATAGATGCTATTTAGACTAAAGGTGCATCCCAAATAACATACTAAATAACAATGGATTCTATATATACACTAAGTAAAAATAGCTGTTTTTTTTACAATATGCTATTTACAGTACACTAACTTCAAGCAGCTGCTTCTATTTATACTGTTAAATTAGCAGGATTGTCGGTCCCACGTTATATTAAGTGTCCCTAATACCTGTGTACTTACATAGTAACTAGATGTGTACATAGTATTTAGCCACAGTGTAAGTATTGATTTTTACATAGTATCTACTGCTGTAACAACAATATGTATAAGAGTAATTGGAACAGTTTGGTCCAGGGGTGGAGATGGGTATGTTTAGGGGTGGAAATGGGATCCAGGGGTGGAAATGGGTAGGTTTAGGGTGGAAATGGGATCCAGGGGTGGAAACGGGTAGGTTTAGGGGTGGAAATGGGATCCAGGGTGGAAACGGGTAGGTTTGGGGTGGAAATGGGATCCAGGGGTGGAAACGGGTAGGTTTTAGGGGTGGAAATGGGATCCAGGGGTGGAAATGGGTAGGTTTAGGGGTGGAAATGGGATCCAGGGGTGGAAACGGGTAGGTTTAGGGGTGGAAATGGGATCCAGGGGTGGAAACGGGTAGGTTTAGGGGTGGAAATGGGATCCAGGGGTGGAAACGGGTAGGTTTAGGGGTGGAAATGGGATCCAGGGTGGAAACGGGTAGGTTTAGGGGTGGAAATGGGATCCAGGGTGGAAACGGGTAGGTTTAGGTGGAAATGGGATCCAGGGGTGGAAACGGGTAGGTTTAGGGGTGGAAATGGGATCCAGGGGTGGAAACGGGTAGGTTTAGGGGTGGAAATGGGATTCAGGGGTGGAAACGGGTAGGTTTAGGCAAATGATACGTGGGAGGAGTTGGATCTCGAGTTGGTGCACCACTGTAATATTAGTGTACTTACATGGTTATTCCTCAAGAACTGTCCACTTAATATCAAGTGTAACATTCTGGACACCAACCACAATTTATATGTAAAGCCTAACTTACTGGCTGCTGCTGTGTAGCATCAGAGTAAATCCATAGGAATTGTTTACTTAATATAAAGTGTAACACTTTCTTTACCCCAAATTTCTGTTAGTCCTGTTACACATTTTTACTTGAATTACCAAAAAGTGTTGTTAGCAATGCCTATTATCTATTACAACTGTTTGGGCTAAGGATCTTAATGAGGATGCATGCTTTATTTTCAGATCAGTTATGGGGTATGTTTAAACTGTCTTCTAAAACCCTAATCACCAAATGATTCATTGGAAATTGACTCCTCCTAAGTGTAATCTCTGTTCCCAAGGAGTTTTAGGCAAGTATTTGCATTTTTTGGGGTGGGGGTATTAATTCACGGATGTAGCAGTAAGCTTCGTAAACACGCTAACCGAGCAAGCCACCGAAACAGTAACTATAAGGACATTCTCCAATCAGAAACCGTGGGTGGACAGATCTATTCGTGATGCGGTTAACCATCGCACTGCCGCATACAATGCCGGTCTTTGTCGGGGAACATGAGCGAATACAAAACAGCGTGTTATGCTCTCCGGCGGTAATAAGAGCCGCTAAACGCCGGTACAGGGAGAGAATTGAGTCACATTTCCAGCTCAATGACTCCCGACGCATGTGGCAGGGACTGAAGACCATCTGTTCCTCTGGAAATAACTCTTCCGCGGAGGTGAGAGCAGATCCGTTGCTGGCCGAGGAGCTAAACACTTTCACGGTCGCTTTGAATGTAACGTTAATGGCGGGCGCGATCCTGCCGATCAGCACGCCAGAAAGCAGCAGACAGAGCAGCAATGTTTGTGCTATCACCTTTTCAGAGGATGACGCTCGAGGGAACTAAAGAGAGTGAACGCCAGGAAAGCAGCAGGACCTGATGGGATTACTGGCCGCGTTCTGAGGTCCTGTGCTGATCAGCTTGCTGGTTTGTTTACTTCCATCTTTAATGAGTCACTTGCTACCTCTGTTGTTCCCACCTCCTTTAAAAATCTGTCATAATCCCTGTGCCTAAGAACAGTAAACCCTCTTGCCTGAATGACTACCGTCCAGTTGCCCTCACATCGACAGTCATGAAGGTTTTGAGAGACTCTTAAAGAAACACATTTGCTCCTCCATCCCTGCTACCTTGGACCCTCTTCAGTTTGCCTATCGGCCAAATAGGTCTACTGATGATGCCATCTCCCAGGTACTGCACTCTCCCTCACTCACATCGACAGCAAGAATGGCAACTATGTCAGGCTGCTATTCATCGACTATAGCTCAGCTTTCAACACTATAGTCCCCACCAAGCTAGCTGTCAAACCATCAGACCTCGGCCTAAACACTTCACTCTGTGACTGGATCCAAGATTTCCTCACCGCCAGACCACAAGTGGTGAAAGTCGGCCAGTTCACCTCCAACTCCATCACCCTGAATGTAGGAGCCCCACAGGGCTGTGTCCTGAGCCCCTGCTATACTCTCTCTACACCCACGACTGCGTGTCCTCACACAGCTCCACTTCCATTGTTAAATTTGCTGACGATACTGTGGTTCTGGGCCTGCTTTCCAACAATGATGAGGCCGCATACTTGGATGAGGTGGAGACTTACATCATGGTGCCAGGACAACTGTCTCTCTCTGAACGTGAGCAAAACCAAAGAGCTGATTGTAGACTTCAGGAAGAGACAGCAGCAGCCCCACACTCCTCTTATGATCAGCGGGACCCCTGTGGAGAGGGTGAGCAGCTTCAAGTACCTCGGTGTAAACATCTCCGAGGACCTGACATGGACTGCACACATCCAAACACAGGTCAAGAAAGCCAGGCAAAGGCTGTACCATCTGACAGCTGAGGAAATTCAGGGTCTCACCAGCTATCCTGAAAACTTTCTATTCAGGGCCATAGAAAGTGTACTGACTCAGTGCATCTCAGTGTGGTATAATAATGCCACAAACCAGGACTGCAAAGCTCTGCAGAGAGTCGCGGCGCTTAGCTGAGCGCATCTCAGGGTCTGCTCTTCCTCTCTGCAGGACATCTACCTCAAACGTTGCAAAAGCAGAACTGCAAAAATCATCAAGGACTCGAATCACCCCGGTAACCACCTTTTCATTTTACTGCCATCTGGCAGGCGCTACAGGAGCATGTTGGCTAAAACTGAAAGACTGCGGAGGAGTTTCTTCCCTCAGGCCATCAGGCTCCTAAACTCAGTCTCATAACAGCATAACATCCACAGGACTCAATTTAATAAACTGTAATCACAACCATTATTCCCCATCATCCACACTGCTGCTATGTGTACATTCCCGGTACAACCTATTTGCACATTCTCATGCACTGCACACTTTATCTCATTGCACATCTTACCCCTTATTTTATTTCATTATTTGTTTATTATTTAATTCTCACAATATTTGTATATATATATACTCTCTCGTGTTTTTTGTTTCATAGTTTTTTATTGCTTTTATGTTATTTTTTTTTTATTTTATTATCATGTTTTATTTTTTCTTTCTTGCACTTTCCATTGAGCGGACCTGTCCCGACTAACATTTCACTACCTATTATACCCTGTATGATTGTGTATGTGACAAATAATAAAGAACCTTGAACCTTGAACCTTGAACCTCTCACCCGGATCTCACAGGATCTATCATATGTGTCGGGTACTGAGATATATTTGACTCCCGCCCATTTTCTCCATGTATGATTTTTGGGACTTCACCTTGTCCGTCCAACAAAGATGTTTACTGTTAGATGTTCTCACAGCAGCAAAAGAATTGCAATGGATGAACCTGGACTGTGCATTTGATGGACATTATCTCGATGGGACTCTCAACTTCCCGTATCCATGGATCTAATGTAAAAACTGCAAATTCATGGCATTCAGCTTTTAATGTTGTGTCTTTTTATTCTCTGTGTTTTTTTGTTCTGTCACTGTCATTTTGTTTTGTTGCTCTGCCGGCTTTCCTAGACGAATGATTGCCATCGTGAAACAATCTCGCAGATTTATCTTGTGTCCTATGTCGTACAGTGCTAGAGGTTCAAAAGTCGGCTGTTGTCTTGTGACTAAAGATAACCTAGGATAATTTTCTGCCAGTGTCATAAATTCAGCATGATCATCACATATTGTGTGTTCTGCTGCGATCCACGTTTACTGACCAGCCAATAAAAATGCAACTTGAATGGATGTGTTGTACAACATGTTATGATGCTAAAACGTAAAACTAAGCCTGTCCCGATCACGTTTTTTTGTGCCCCTGATCTGATCTGAGTCATTGAATATTGAGTATCTGCCGATACCGAGTCCCGATACTTGTATTTTCCTAGTTCTCGGTGCACATTTCAGGTATGTTAAAGCTATTCAAATCAATCCAATCTATACAGGGATGTGCAAAGTCTTTGTAAAGGGCAGGCTCAAATATATTCAAAGGGCATCTATCATCACTAATATCCAATATTACATATATAATAAGATTGAATATGAAAATCAGGACAAATAACTGAGAATAATGAGAGTTAGTCATCAGATGTTATGTCTGTAATAGCAAAAAAAACTGCCTAAATGTGATCCTAAATAGATTAATTAAAGTTATTACGTTACCACCTGAATGACATCATAAACATTGTGGTTGAAAGACAAATTTGTGACAATATTGTTTGGGAAAAGAGTCATGGCTAGAGAGTTTATTTCTTTAAGGATGCATCATACTGTGCTAGTTATACATTGATGAACAGGAAATGCACTCAGTTCTGTTCCTGTGCTAGATTTAGGCATGCGGCATTCTAATTGGTTCTGCTTGAACTCAGAAATCAGGCTTTCAGTGGTTTAAAAAGTGATATCATTAAAATGTAAATGAATCACAGGAAAATCAATAGTGGTTAGTTGATCTAATCTGGCATCAGTTTCTGTCACTAGCACTTACCGAGAAAAACTACGAGTTGAATCTTGTTCTGTATCATCATGTCTTCACAGGTTTGTTCACTGAAAGAAATGACAAGAATATGACATTTTGGTTAGTTTTCTGCACTGGTTTGTCTATAGTCAAAGGTATTTTAGACACTTTCAGGCATTGTTCATACCTTTCATATGCTGACAGCATCTAGTTTAATAGTCTAAGATTAAGTTAGTTTTTTTGGGGATAGGAAAATCACACTGGATCTAAATTTGAATTCAACCTATTATATTGACATGGTAAAGAACCTGTATTAAAAATACAATATTGAAATGCAGAAAAAGTCTATAGTCCAAAAAAAGTATTTACCTGCTCTGGAGCACCTGAGGGTTGGTCTTCTTCTCCAGTATATTAACTTCTCAACATACTCTCTTTACTTTCCCATGTACCGAACTCTTTATACACTACGTTATGCAAAACCATGTGTCTAATACTGTACAACACTAAGACTGATTACTGGTTTACATGCTGATTTTGCTGCAGTATGAGGTTCTTTATTCAAATAGCACCAGAGAGCATGACAATAGATCACAAAAGTATTTTTTACAACTATGAAACACAAACTAATGTATTAATTAGCCCGTATTTAACCAATATGGGCAAAATAAGACATAATACAATAAAATGTAACACGATGGTCAACACAAACAGCAGCAACATTTAGTCATAACAATTGCATTCAAATAAACCATTTAAAATGACCTCGTATGATCAATGTGAATCCACTTTTATCAGTAAAATCAATAAACTGATATGAAACGTGCCATTAAACAAGCTGGAAATGTTTATAGATGAAGTTACTCCATGAATAACAATCTAATTCAATTATTTCCAATAGTTTGTTCTAGGTTCAAAAGATTTTTGTAGTTGAATACTAGTTGACTAAATATGTCCTTAGTCGCAAGTATATGATTTTTATTAATTAAATATATACTGGGGGGTGGGGAACTAAACATAATTAGCCTTAAATATAAATATATACTATTCGGTGCTCAAGTGAATGCATAAAGCTTGCAGTAAAGAAACAAATAGCGAAGAGGGGATAATTAAATGATTTATTAATAAACTAGTGTTTTCTGAGTCAGCGTCGGCTGCAAAGATGAAGTGGATGCTGACTTGCCATCTCCTCAGTACAGTGGACGCACCTTCAACGAGAGATGCCCCTTTCATACAGATTACATAATCAGAGTATATGTTTTCGATTTGAATTGGTTAAAGCTTTCTGTAGATATATTCCTCATGTCTGTGAAGCAAGAAGCCTATATGCTGAGTTTCACCACGCTTGAGTTTTGAGACATACTCCAGTTCATGGAAACAGAGATTGTTAAAGGGGACCTATTATGCCCCTTTTTACAAGATGTAAAATAAGAATAAGATGTCCCCAGAGTATATATGTAAAGCTTTAGCTCAAAATACCCCACAGATAATGTTTTTACAGCTTGTTTAAATTGCCACTTTTAGAGTATGAGCCAAAACATTGCTTTAATGCAAATGAAAATTATGAAAATGAAAATGACTCCCAGAGAAGAGGGCGGAGCTTCAAGAGCTCAAGTTAAGGCATTAGCAGTGCTAGCCTTTGTAAATAAACATCCCCTTATTAGTACAAGCCTGTTAAATTTAAGTCAGTTCAAAGTCAGTTATCTAATTATACTGTGCATAATAAATTTGCATATATGAATTACACAGATGTGGAGCAGAGCGGGATGAATATAACAACATAGCTGGTTTCATGATGCATGGCATGCAATCACAAACTTCATAAGTCCCACTTCTGATTATGAGCTCAACAACTTCAAGCGATTGACTCGCATTGCTTTCGTATGCAACTTTTAACTACCACATTCATATTCACGATCATTCTGATAGCACTTGAAGGCAGCACTAGTGAAAACAGGCAAAGTTTAGCAACATTAACCTTACAGAGTGACAAAAATTCCTAAACATTTAGGGGACTTGACAGGTTTTTTCCGTGATTTTCTTTGAAAATCAAATTTAACCACAGTGTCCTCGGCTCAGATGGGGGGAGATTATGCAGACTCCAATGTTAATTAGTGCGTCCCAAAACACAACACTTACAAAGCCTCTGTGGCGCTGACTTGTATATATCTCCACTAATGGCGTACCGCAGTTTCTCACTCAGGGTTGTGTTCATGCTAATAGGGCAGAGAGCGTGGGTGGGACTTTTGCCCCTCGGTGACGTAAACAGAGGAAGAATCAGAACTGCTCGTTCTGAGAGACTGTTCATGATTTATTGGTTTTATTAAAAAATGAGTGGGTGGATTGTTTAAATTGTAGGCTGGTTGTTTTCACACACTGCGGCCACTCAACTGTGTTCAAATACCTTATCAAAGTGATTTTGCATGATTGCATTTTTTACAAAAGCACAAAATCTTGTTTATATTGTGTGTATACAAATAAAAGTTTTACTATTATCTGTATGATTTTGTTTCCACTGTTATCAGGAAAAAATGCCAGTGATTACGTTGGACCTCCATGTCATGCTGTAAGTGTTAACAGCTTCCACACTCCACACAAACCCTTGGATATGCACCTAATAATGCACATTTATCTAAGATAACATTAGAGCAAACAGCCGGATGAAGCTGCTGCTACTTACATGTTTCAATGATAAGCCATATTTGAGGTCGACGAATGATAGACGATAGTTTAGATATCCTGCCCAATAAACTGTAATTACGTCAAGGGCCAGCCATTAACGATCTGTACATCATGGATTGTTTTTTTCCTGTGAGTAACAGGCTAATACAATTTTAGTCGATTAAGCCTCTTCTAGTCGACTAACGTTTAGTCAACTATTAGGGGGGCAGCCGTAGATTGTTCACAACTGCCATTCAACCAAAGAGGATGAGATTACAGATTACACTCCAACCACAGTCGAGTTGTTTAGAGCTGCTTACAAGACACATTTATATTAGAATAGCAATTTCTAAATGACTTCAGCAGACAGATGGTGTAGTTATAGCATCTGACTGACCATATTAACCAGTCAAATTAGCCCTGATCACTTGGAAAAAAACATCTTAAATCAAAGTGGTGTGCTGCTCTCCCAATCTAGACCAATTTGACATTGTATTGGTTTAGGTGGCTTTCTCATTCATTTCTCTTCAGGATAAAGCGTTTTCAATCTTTTAGTGTGTTTAAACCCCACCCACAATTGACTGCAAGCTCTCATTTAGATCCACCTCCATCGTTGAGAGCCACACCCACATCTCAGCATCCAATCAAGAACAGATCGATAGAATCAAGACCCTGGCTTGCTTTTTAATCTGTTACACAGATGTTCTTCACAATACGGATACATGAAACTTCTGTTTCAACAACTTTAAGAAAAAATGCAGTCTGTTTGAAGGATATTGTCATTTAAATAGACTGCACATTCCCTCCTGATTTTACATGAGAATTGAGGCAGTACATACACTCACATACATGTATTTGTCTGTCTTCTGTACAAATGTTTTATTTTTGTAGACACCATTGATGCCATATGTTGAGTTCATATCCACCTCAAACCATCCCTTTGACTTTGCATGAGCACTCAAGGCTCATTTCCTTGCACCTTTGCATGAGAGAGGACTTTTATTTGTGTATCATTTATCACCATTATACAAATCAGAACCTAATGAAGGTGAAGATGACAACATGTTTGATTCATTGAGTCATGTAGATGTCATTGACATGAATCACTTGACTTTGGCAGTAACAATTATACATTATATCTATAATATGTTTATGTTTAACTAGTAAATATGTTTCAAGTCTTTATATGGTGACATTTTAAATATATTATTGCATCACTGTCTTAGTGATGGATGCTCTGTAGTGAATGGGTGCCGTCAGAATGAGAGTTCAAGTAATCCACACCAATCCAATCCATCAGTTAACATCTTCAGAAGATAAAAGCTGAAACAATCCATCTGTAAGATGTTTTTTTAACTCAAATACAAGTCCATAATCCATAATAATGCTTCCTCCAGTGAAAAATATTTAGTCTGCACATTAAGCACATTTGATGTGCATCATTAGCCGAGCAAATCTTGGCGCTATGAATTTCTATTGTCTGCTGTTAATGATTAACGATGCGGCTGATTTAAATATACAAAAGAAAATGGGTGTGCATTCACCTCAGTCATGCTATATTTTAAATCAAATGTAGACATTTAGAGCTCACTAACCTAATCTAACCTCAACAGTGATGGAAGACCGACTGATTCGCATCGCTTTTGTTTTCTTTGTATCAATGTTTTAAAGTATATTTAAAAATGTAAACAATATGTCCTGACATGTAAGTTGGAATTTTCTGTCTCCATTAAGTCACATCCGAATGCTTGGTAATTGTCTTTGCCTTTATCAAATTAGAGGATCATTTGAAACCAGATTTTTGTTTCTTATTAACCTGATTTAGTGTCTTCTAAAACAGGCTTTCTCTCAGTCATTCTATGCAACTCACTTGATTATGTTCTGGTCCGAGAGCGTAAGATTTGGAAAGAGGCTCGAGATTTCTGTCGAAAGCACTACATGGACTTGGCCACTATCCAGACTGATGAAGAGTTGAGTCAATTAAACAAGGCAAGAGAAAAATATGGATCTAAGACTTGATTGACTCACGATGATGTAAAAACAGCTGGCACTGGTCTTTTGAAAATGAATGCCCCACATATGCAAGATGGGATAAGAATCAGCCAGATAATTATGGAGGAGATCAAGACTGTGTAATGCTTCATTCAAATGGATACTGGCGCAATGAAGACTGCTATCTTAAATGTGTCACTATTTGTCAAAGTGGTAAGACTCATATACTTTTACACATACTGTATGCTTTCATTAATTCCTAAAGATAAATGGTGTATTGAGGATTTGATGTAAAAATGCTTAAAGCCATTCAATATATAAAAAAGTTAACCCTGTTGGGGCTGGATGTAAAAAAGTTGGGTGTAAGCTCTACGCTGGGCGGAGCTATTTGAAGCCTTCCATAAATACTTACACCTGTTGCAACATGCCTGATTCTACACACAACTTAAAATGTATTTTGCATTCAGCCTATTCTTCAAACTGGGTTCATGTCCGGTGTACCCCACTGTTGTTTTTGGCTCAAAATACAGGTTCAACTATTCTTGAAACTGGGTGACTCTCATTCAGAGTCATTGGTGTGCAGGCAAAATTACAACACACAGATGCATTTTGGGAAATAAATTATACTTTGCGTTGGGGTAATATTAACTCCCCCATTGGCCCTCACTGGATTACATGCATTATGGTAAAAATCAACAATTAAAAAAAACACAGAAGAGTCAGAAAATCTCTGATTTAACTTGACAAACACTATGATCTGAAATACATTAAATGTAATACTTAGTTTACTCAAAA
Organism: Gymnocypris eckloni scoliostomus; assembly: GCA_027564155.1. Classification (NCBI taxonomy): domain Eukaryota; kingdom Metazoa; phylum Chordata; class Actinopteri; order Cypriniformes; family Cyprinidae; genus Gymnocypris; species Gymnocypris eckloni. The sequence continues at coordinate 41,386,100 of CM050413.1, read as the reverse complement.
TTGAGACTTGCCTTCTGTTTTATTCCTGGAAAATTCTATTTTTTTTTAACTAAATGAATTTGACAGACAAAAAGCCTGTACATTTTTTTTATTAACTTTAGTATTTTTCATAGTGCCGCTTTTTATTTTTTTGGCAAATTGAACAGATAACAATGTGGGTCAATTTCTGATATTGTACCCAGTGCCCAGAACACAAAGGAGAGTTAAAAAGTACATGCTATTTATTGTACAAATAGTGTTATTTACTATTATTACACATAAATTGCATATACAAATGCTATATACTGTTTGTACTAAAGGCACATTTCTGAGCAATGGTGATTGGAGTTAAAAGGGGGAAAGAAAATTCCCAACAATGTTGAACGGTTATTCTGATGTTTCTCAGATCAAGGGCCTATACTAGTTACTGGTCCATTGATGTCCTGGAAACAAGCGCAGCGTTTCTGTAGAGGAAACTTCACAGACTTATACACTATCAAGACCGAGAGTGAGAATCAACTGCTAAGGATGATGATCCAAAATGACAGTTGTGCCTGGATCGGTCTGTTCAGAGACTCATGGAAGTGGTCCGATCAGACAAAAAAACAACCAGATAATTTGTCTTTCAATGAAATCTGCCCTGCTGTCGATAAGGATGGTCGGATTACTGATGAGCTCTGCTCAGAGAAGTTTTTCTTTGTTTGCAAAAGTCCATGTAAGTATTTTTATTTTAGAGTTTGTTTCTGGGTTCTAAATTGAAACCAGCTACAACACCATCAACCTTTAAATATATGAACCTCTACAGAATATATTTAGTCGATAGGTCTGTTTGTTATTGCTCTTAACTGTAAATAAAAAAAATCCACCTACTTCAATTTTAAAAACTTTATATTGCTGCCTTAAAATCTTAAGTATAATCCAATTGGAAGTACAAATCATTTCAACTTCAATTATAATAAACTGACTTTTAAAAATTGAGTTGAATCTCATATAGTTTATAAAATTAAGTTGAAATTGGTTAAATGTATTTGATAAAGTAGTGGAAAACATATGTTGACTTACTGTGCTTACAGTTCAGGATTTGAAAAACGCTATGCATTACATTTTAGCATGTCCATCGTGCAGACATGAATGATTCATCAAACTATGTTTACTACTTTCGGTTGAGACATTAAACCGAGGTCTTTACTCTCAGTGGTCCTCAAAAATCCCAATTTATTTTTGGCCATCCTGACCAAATTCGCCAATTGGTCTCTGACCATCATGGCCTCCTAATCAGCCCCATACACTGATTGGCTTCATCACTCTGTCTCTGCTTCACCAGTAAGCTGGTGTGTGATGGGCGTTCTGGCGCAATATGGCTGTCGTCGCATCCTCCAGGTGGATGCTGCACACTGGTGGTGGATGAGGAGATTCTCTCCTTACTATGTAAAGCGATTTGAGTACCCAAAAAAGCGCTATATAAATGTAATTAATTATTATAATTAATTATTATTACTATGTGTCTTGTTGAGTTTTGCACAGGCAAACAACACTCATTTTCATTTCATTTGCAAGCTTTTCTAAAGACACTTAGATGAATATGGAAAAATATTGACTTAGAGGTATCACCATACCATACCAGTATATTAAGCACAGTACATCAATACAATGTTTTTGTATTACAAGTTTTCTGAAAGTTTGAGAATGAGAATGCTTTTTTGGCCAGGTGTGTTTACACATACAGAGAATTTATTATAGTGATAGAAGCTACACAGTGCAACTGAATGACAGCAACAGGACCTGACACAGATAATAAAGAATAATACACAAATAGACAAGTATGCAACATACAAAATAGCAAAAACACAATATATAATATAGACAATTATATGTGTACAGGTCTGATATGTGCAAATTTGAAATTAAAAATAAGTATGTGTGGTGAATAAATAATTGTATAATAGTGTTGTGTGTTCCACGTTTGTTGTCAAGTGTTCATGAGATGGATTGCTTGGGGAAATAAACTGTTCCTGTGTCTGGTCCTTCTGGTGCTCAGAACTCTGTAGCGTTGACCAGACGGCAACAGTTCAAAAAGGGAGTGTGCTGGATGTGAGGTGTCCAGAGTGATTATACCAGCCCTTTTGCAGATAGATAGAGTACAGTTCTTGGAGAGTGGGGAGGGTTGTACCAATGATTCACTCAGCAGTCCGGACTACTCTCCGTAGTCTTCTGAGTTCAGATTTGGTAGCTGAGCTGAACCAGACAGTTATTGATGTGCAGAGGACGGATTAAATGATGGCAGAGTAGAACTTTATCAGCAGATCCTGTGGCAGGTTGAACTTCCTCAGCTGGCGAAGGAAAGACTGCACCAGATAGCCAGCTCCTTAACCTCCTGTCTGTAAACAGACTCTTCACCGTCCTGGATGAGGCCGCTCAGTGTGTTGTCATCTGCAATCTTCAGGAGCTTGACAGAGGGGTCTTTAGATGTGCAGTCAATTGTGCACCGGGAGAAAAGCAGTGGAGAGAGAACACAGCTCTGAGGAGCTCCAGTGCTGATGGTGCAGTGCTGGATGAGAGTTTTCTCAGCCTCACTACCTGCCGCCTGTCTGTCAGGAAGCTGGTGATCCACTGACAGATAGAGAGTTGTGTCAGTTTATTCTGAAGGGTGTCCAGAATGATGGAGATAAAAGCGGAGCTGAAGTCTACAAACAGGATCCTCACATAAGTCCCTGGTCTGTCCAGATGCTGCAGGATGAAGTGCAGTCCCATGTTTACTGCATCATCCTCAGACCTGTTTGCTCTATAGGCAAACTGCAGGGGTCCATTAAGGGTTCAATGGTGTCTTTCAGATGAGCCAAGACCAGTCTTTCAAATTATTTCATGGCCACAGACATTAGAGCCACAGGTCTGTAGTCTTTTTTGAAGACCTGGCGCACATCATCTTCTCTTATCTGCAGTGCAGGTGTGGGGGAGAGGGGGTTGCAGGATGTGTGAATGGTTGTGTGGGGAGGTGTTCAGGACAGGTGTGAGGTGTTTTTTCAAACCTGCAGTAGAACTCATTCAGATCGTCTGCCACAGATTCTCCACAGTGCTGGAGGATGGTGTCTTGTAATTGGTGATGTCTGTCAGACCTTTCCACACTTATGTAGAATCACTTGAAGAGAATGTTCAATCATTACATTACATAATGAATTTATCATTATGTCATCATCACAAATGCAAATAAGCGATTATCTAATAAAATATACATTAGTTTGCATACATTTCCAGAGTGCAAATCAGTGAACACTGTCAGCAGGCTGAAAAACAATACATATTCACCATATGTAAGGAATAAAATGCTATACTGTATATAATCAGGCAAATGACATGAACAAAACCCTCAGTAAAAACCTTCAGAATATAGAGAAGAATAAAACTGCTAAGTTAGTTGTCTGTAAGGGCTGCTGAAATGGAGATACAAACTCATTTTGAGGAAATCACTATAACATATGTATTGTAATTGAAGTGGAGTTAAAAAACAACAAAAATAAAAACACTGTTTTTTCCTTTAGCGCCTTGCCTCAAGAAAATTGTTACTTTTAAATTTTTAAATATCACAATAATCACAGTGTAACCAAATATGTGTTTTCAGGGTATCCTGAAGAGGACTTTGTCTAATTGTTTGCATTTTCATGTATTTCATCACCTCTCACAGTACGAGTAAGGCGACAGATATTGAGACTGAAGGTGAAAGCAGGTGATAATGTCAGTGATAAAGTGACTGCAGAAGCTGTGTTAAAGGAGGTGAGACATTTTTATCACCACACTCATAATCTATAGCAGTTATTTGTTTTCTTGCTACCCCTCGTGTCCTTTTGAGACCCGCTTCCAGGTTCTTAGGTATCTGGACTGGTGAAATAATTTATATGTGCAGTATTCTATTCCCTTCCTTGCAATGTCTTTGAATGACCCAGTATACAGTTTAAAGCTGTATAACCTTGTACTCATACATCAGTTCTGTCTGGCTGGTGTGTCTTCAGGTCCAGAAGAAACTGCGAGAGCAGGGAATGGCCGCAGATGTGAAGTTATCATGGCTGGAGCAGCGAGCGGAACAGTGTTCCAAAATTAAAAGGCAACATTATACTTTGGGTGTTGACCATGTTGGGGTCTCACTGACACCCGTTGACCCACTGGTAAAAACAGAAAACCTTTATTGCAGCTTGTCAAACACTAAAATGTGAAAAACAAGAGAACATCAAATTTAAAAAAACATGTCAGAAACCTATTTCACCCTCACAAAAGTTTAATTAGGAAAAAACAACAACAAAAATGCAGAGTAAGAATACAAAGTGATAAATACCACTTACATTATGTAATGTACAATATATGTCTGTACAAATATATTTGTATAATGTACAAATAGTCACTACAAATATTTTGTGTCTGTGCAGCAAATTTGGAAAAAAATGTGTGTCAAATGGAACCCTAACACAACAGAAATAACTAAGAATATTTGGGAATTCACATATATTAGCTTTGACAAGCTATAATATTCCTTTTCTGCTTCTTCGTATATCTTAATTTTTTTTTTTTTTGGGGGTGAAGATTATTAAATATTTTAAATGACTAACTAGAACAGAGTTACAGTCTTACATTGTATCTGAATTTATCTATGTATTTTATTGACTACAGCAATGTGTTAATATTTTTAGGCTTAATATTTTGCCATTTTTTTATTGTAGTAGTTCATCATATTTTTTGTTCATTATATGGTTATATTTTATTTTATAGTGTACTTGTTACAGTATAATTCTACAAGTACTGAGTAATATTAATGAAATGCATGTACTTACTATATTGTTAGGGTTATGATTAGGGTTCGCGTAATAATGCCAAATTATGTTTATTATAGCTATAGTAAACTTAATAGTTATATATAGTTATAGTTAAATTAAACTACAACTGAAGCACACAGACCTATGGTAATTGCCTTTAATCTATCACAATAACTTGTTATTTGCTGAATCGTCCCATATAGGAAGTTGAATCTGCACACACTGCAATCTGTATTAACGCCAGTGGTTCCAGATCAGTGGGTTCACTATGCAATTACTCATGCTTACGCTGTCTTTTCAAGATCCAAGCATATCTACAGTATATACAAACAATGCAATCCAGTGATGATTGAGAGATGAAGAAATAAACACTCCTCAAAAGATGTTTTGGAGGCTTGGGAAGATTATTCCTCCACTGAGGAACAGTGAAGGTAAAGATTCTGGAAACAAACGCTCCCCAAAAGATCCGGATGATCAGATTTGAGGCGCACTGATTTTCTAAACAAATATTGATGGAGAGTAAAGCTGAGCTGCTCCAGTCCAGTAAGTGTTCATCTGGAAATATGACTAGAGTTATTCTGAGGTTTACTTGATAAAAATCAGTCAAGATTTGACAGCAGAAAAACACGTGAAGCAACAGCTGAACAATTACATTAAAAGAGCTTTTACTGGATAAAACACTCTAAACCAGTGGTTCTCAACCTTTTTTTCCACCGGCCTCACTATGGTCCAAATGCAAGTCTCCTGGGCCGCATGAATGTCATTTACATATTACATCATCAATACAAACCAACCAGATTTAGATAATTATTTATAGCCTAAATATTATGATATCTAAACGATTACATTTATTGAAATAAATAAACTAATAAAACACCTGATACTGACCAATTTAGTGAAATTCTGCTGGAAAGGAGTAACAGCACAATGAAGTTGAGATGGGACATTACAGTCTGTAAGATGCGCGCAGGCGTGACTTGACACGCTTTCATTGCTTTCATTGCCGAAAGTGTGCATTCACAAATGTAGCCTATATGTTGATCCAAATATGGAAATAATTTTCTAATTTAATAATCTGGAATTCTCTCCACAGATGTTTTGCCACATTTCTGTAATAAGGATGACTGCTGCGTAGTAGTTTATGGGTGTTTCTGTTTACCTGAACATCTTCAGTGTGAGGGGAGGGGGGGGGGAAAGTCCAGCACTCTCTACACTGCTGATGCTGCGCATTTTGTTTTCTCCCTTAACAAATTAGTCCATTCTGATGCTCAATTCTACAGAACTAATGGCTGCTGACGACTATTTGAATTTAATTCTGCCAAATTGCACGCTTGTAAGTGTTCGTTAAATGTGTAACATTAATTACATGAGTACATAGGTCTGCTCATATCTGAAAGTATTATATGAAAAACTAAATTATTTTACATAACAAAAACATTGTAAAAACTAAAATGCATTGTAAAACTAAAAGTTATTTTACAATTATGTTCAGCATGGTGGGCCGCATTTGAATTCGTGACGGGCCGTGGGTTGAGAACCGCTGCTTTAAACTATCAATCAGACGACAGAAGACATGAGACATGAGGAGATTGAGTGTGAAACATGATTAACAGAAAAATCATCTTGATAATTTAGAGGACTTTATGTATCAAATAGGGTTAAAATACTTAAAATGAAAATTAAATATGTGCATTTTCGCTTGTTTAGTCTTGTATTTAAAGTGTAGTCTGTCCCTTGATTCCTTTGTCTGGTGTTAACATCATTTTGTCCATCCTTACTTTGTGCTCCATAAGTGTTCCAGCTTGCCCGACCTTACCCTTGTTTGGATGAATAAAGACTGTTACTCGTCACTCTCCTTCGGTTCCTTGCTTCCTCACAGTAGCACCGTGACATTAAGATTGTCACTGACAGGTTTTTTATCATTATGAGCAAGTATAATGTATACACCTGACAGAAGTTCATTGTTTCATTTGCCATCTATGAAATCATTGACCAAACATATATTTAGTTAAAAAGTAGAATGTATTATCACTTTGTAAAATGATACAATGTTTGTGACAAAGTTGATCTACATTCACTAACTGATTTTCATTCACTAGTCCATCATATAATGCATTATGTGAGAGATTTCGAACAAGCCTTCCTTCTCTGGCTCCAGGGCCTCGTCATATGCTGCCAGCAGTCATCAATAACCATTCAACACAATTCTATTCTATTTCTATATTTGGACTGGACTAAAGCTTCTCTCAGACATGTGATGGATGATTTCCTATGTAAATCACTCCCTTCTTCCTCTGATTTTGTAAAACACATGTGATGTGCATCATTAGCCGAGCAAATTGTTTACACCAAGAGTTTTGTTGTCTGCTGTTAATGATTAACGATGATGTTGATTTAAATATGCAAATGAAAATGGGTGTGCATTCTCTCCTCAGTCATGCTATATTTTAAAACATCTTTAGACACTTCAGGTTATTAGCAGAGAACAGTGGAGATCACTAATCTAATCTAACCCCAGCAGTGATGGAAGAAAGACTGATTCATATTGTTTTGTTTTCAGGTGAGTGTGTTTTATTTGTAAGAATGTTAACATTAAAATAAAGTGCATCTCTGTAGGACCTTCATTTTCACATGTAAATCTGTCTTTTGGTAAATTCGTGGATCCTTTGAAACTATTTTTTTCCCACTTTCTTCTAAACAGGTTTTATCTTGGTCATTCTGTGTGACTCACTTAGACTCACTGAGTATGTTCTGATCCGAGAGAATAAAACATGGAGCGAGGCTCGAGATTTCTGTCGAAAGAACTACATTGACTTGGCCACTGTCCAGACTAATGAAGAGTGGAGCAATTAAACAAGTTAAGAGCTAATTATCTGTCTGACACCTGGATCGGACTCTATGATGATGTGAACAGCTGGCGCTGGTCGTTTCGAGATGAACGCCTCACATACATGAGATGGGATAAGGATCAGCCAGATAATTATGGAGGAGATCAAGATTGTGTAATTCTTCATTCAAATGGATACTGGCGCGACAAAGGCTGCAATCTTAAATGTGTTGTTATTTGTCAAAGTGGTAAGACTCATATACTTTTACACATATGGTATAGTTTTATTAATTCCTTTAAAAAATAGTTTATTGATGAGTTGATGATCAAAAATAGGTAAAGCAATTCAATATATACACTGAACACATTTTAGAGTGGCTTTTATTGTGGCCAGCCTAAGGCACACCTGTGCAATAATCATGCTGTCTAATCAGCATCTCGATATGCCACACCTGTGAGGTGGATGAATTATCTCAGCAAAGGAGAAGTGCTCACTTACACAGATTTAGACAGATTTGTGAACAATATTTGAGAGAAATAGGCCTTTTGTGTACATAGAAAAAGTCTTATATCTTTGAGGTCAGCTCATGAAAAATGGGGGCAAAAACAAAAGTGTTGCGTTTATAATTTCTTGGGTTTAGTCTGACCCATACTTAATTTTTGTTAACTACTCGAATCAATTACTACACTGTTGCATCACTTTGAAAAAAGGGGTTTGACAAAAAAAATAACATTTAGATATTACTTATGTTTACTGGTATTTTTTTGCACTGCTTGTAGTTATTTGCATCTCACTACAATTTTTCATAACACATTATATAAGTAATTTTAAACAAACATTTCCCCCAACACATAAGAAATAACACAATAAAAATAGATTGGTATGATTATATTTTGCATGTATTTTATAATTTTATTCACTATTAATATTTGTATTCACAATCTTTGTCAAATACAACAAAAAACAATGCGTCAATTTGACCCCAAACACTGAAGTTGTACCCTGCCTCCTGTTTTTGAACCCAACAGGAGTGCTAAAAAATATACATTTACACTGAGTACAAATAGTGTTTGCACCAAGTATAAATAACAACAAATACAGTAACATCTTGCTTACCCCAAGTGTACATAGTAAATTGAAGTACATACTGTTTGTACTATATGGTAAATTAAAGACTTTGCCAACAAAGTTAATCATAGTTATTCTGATGTTTCTCAGATCAAGGGCCAGTACTAATTAAAAGTGAAGAGGTGTCCTGAAACAAGCTCAGAGTTTCTGTAGAGGAAACTTTATAGACTTATACACTATCAAGACCGAGAGTGAGAATCAACTGCTAAGGATGATGACCCAAAATAAAGCCAGTTGTATCTGGATCGGTCTGTACAGAGACTCATGGAAGTGGTCCGATCAGACAAACACAAGCTCTTCTCTGCGATGGGCTGGATAATTTGTTTGGCAGTGAAATCTGTGCTACTGTCGATAAGGATGATCGGATTGCTGATGAGCTCTGCTCAAGAAGGTTTTTCTCCACTTGCAAAAGTCCATGTAAGTATTTTTATTTTTGATAATTTTGTGGTTGATTCTGAGTTCCAATTTTAAACCAGTTCATGATTTGAAAAACGCTAAGCACTATGGCATAGCATGTACATTCCTCAAACTATGTGTCTTGAGTTTTGCAATGGCAAACAGCACTCACTTTCTACAAAAAGAGCAAACATTTCTTTAATGCAAGACACTACAGGGAAATGGTCAAGTTAAGTCACCTATATTTATATAATACTTTTCACAATATAGATCGTCATTAATGCAAAAGGACAATAGTAAACACTCAATTTTCAGTTAAAGGTGGTTCATCGTGGATTCATTAATGTCATCAGTTCAAGTAGTATCTGTGCAATCAAGTTGACAATATTGCCGGAAATTGAGTGTAGTGTAAAAATACTAGCTAATAGATTATCACCAAAATTTACCAATCACGGTGTGTTAACATAATGTTTTTGCATTACTTTTTCTGAAATGTTATGTTTATATAGGCAGTTTTAGTCATTGACTAATTAAATATGCACTAGTTTGCATACATTTCACAAACTTAAATCAAGTCAGGTTCAAAATTCTTGTTTGATTTTATTGACATATTGAAGTGAAATGTTTTTCCAGAACGGATTTTACATTCTTCTTTTTATCACTCCAGAAATCAGAAAATACTTTTTCACCATTTTTAAAGGAATAAATTGCTATGAAAATGCATGTGAATGATATTAACTAACCCCTCCGTAAAATCCTTCAGAAAATATAGATGAAAAAACTTCTAGATTTGGTGTATGTAAGTGCTGATGAAGTGGATATACAAACTCAATTTGAGAAAACAGCCTTTAAATATATGTATTTTAGATGCAAACAGATTTATTTTATTTATTTAGTAATTTAGCTGACGCTTTTATCCAAACAAATGAGGACATTATAGAAGCAATCAAAACCAACAAAAGAGCAACAACATGCAAGTGCTATTACAAGTCCTGGTTAGCCCAACGCAGTACACGTATGAAGAATTTTCTTTTTTGTTTTAGAAAACGAGTATGTAAAATATAGAAAAATGAAACTTAGTGTTAGTTTTACAAGAAAAGCTAGCAGTTGGAGAATAAATATGCAATTGATAGAGGGTCAAATGTTTGTGTTTTTTTAAATAAAAAGAAGACAGATTAGATGAAATATAATTTTAATAGAGAGTGCTAGAGTTAGAAAAAACTGCTAAGTTTGATGTCTGTAAGTGTGGCTGAATGGATATACAAACTCATTTAGACATAACAGCCTTTAAAGGGTTAGTTCACCTAAAAATGAATATTAGCCTGTGTTGTATGCAGGTGCTTTCTGTCAACAGTCCAGAACAGTGCTCTGTAACGAATCCATGACTTAATAAACACTTTTCTCTCACTTTATCTAACTGTGGTACACGGAAGCCATTCTGGCGGATGACGTAGGATGTTATTTGACATGTTTGGACTGTTGAACAAAAACACCCTCTGACTGCAATGATAAAGAAAGTGTCACATAGAAGTGCCACGACAATTTTTTATATAACTCCGATTGGATTTGTCTGAAAGAAGAAAGTCATATATACCTACAGTAGGATGCTTTGAGGGTGAATACAACACAGGTTAATTTTCATTTTGGGTGAACTAACCCTTTAAAGATATGTATTATAATTGATATCTACAGGCACAAATAGATAAAGTGTAATAAAATAAACATTTAAATGTGTATAGAAATGTTTTCTATTCTCTAGTCTGAAAACAAAAATATAGATGCAAAATTGACCAGTTTGCAGATATTTTTGCCTGTAGCGTATTGCCTAAAAAACGACTGTAATTCTAAAATATCACAATAATCCCAGTGTGTTTCAGGTTGTCCTGAAAATGACTTTTTCATATAGTTTGTATTTCATCGCTTGTCACAGTACCAGTAAAACGACAGATATTGAGACTGAAGGTGAAAGCAGGTCATGATGTCAATGATCAAGTGACTACAGACGCAGTGTTGAAAGAGGTGAGCCATATTCATAACCACACTCATAATCTATAACAGTGTTTTTTTTATATTGCTAACTCTCATGTCCTGTTGAGACCGGCTTACAAGCTATTTGGTGTCTGTACTCTGCATGTGAAATAATTATTTATTCTATTAATTTCCTTGCGATATCTTTGAATGACCCAGTATACAGATTAAAGCTGTATAACCTTGTACTCATACATCAGTTCTGTCTGACGCTGGTCTGTCTTCAGGTCCAGAAGAAACTGCGAGAGCAGGGAATGGCCGCAGATGTGAAGTTATCATGGCTGGAGCAGCCGAACGGAACAGTGTTCCAAAAATTAAATAAGGATCATTATAGATGAACAAAAGGAGAAGATTATTAAATATATCAATTAACTGACTAGAAAAAAGTTTTTATTTACATTATATCTAAAAGAACCCATATATTTAAATCACTTACATTTATTACACAATCATAATTATAGTTCCTTTCAATTATTTATTGTAATTAAAGTTTATTACCATTATCTGTAGATAAATTACACAGGCAAAACATATTGTCCATAGTAATTTTCATTAACACATACAATGTGCGTATGTATGTATGTATGTATATATATATATGTATGTATGTATGTATGTATATATATATATATATATATATATATATATATATTCATATACATTTTTAAATGTATGTCAAAATATACTTGCTAAAATATGGCAAAAAATGTATTTGCTAAAGTATATTTCAAAATATATTTGCGGAGTTTAATTGTTAATTAAAATATATTTGTGTACAAATATTTTCTAGCAATCCTTTTTTTGTCAATTTTGTTGTGTGTGCATATATATGTATTATTGCTGTCAATCTATTAAAAACATTAATTAGTTAATTGGACATTTTTCTAAAATTAATTGCGATTAATCCCACCTAACATTAACGTTTATAAATATACTTTTATATTGAAATAATTTCACATTCAATCTGCAAATGTACAATGTACAAATAACATAAAGACATTAATGGCATGTTTTGTTTATGATTGAAGGCCAGCATCACTGATATCAATATGTCTCTATAAAATAGTTTTTTCCCCTTAATATTTAACAATTGACTGTTCAGCATTACAGTATAATTGAGAGCTATTTTAACATTTATTAGACTTAACTTCTAATTTAAGTGAACTTAAAACAATCTTCACACAAACCCATTATAATACATGGCATATTTAGCTGCTGTGCCCTTAGGCAGAAAATATACAGAAAATGAATATTAACAAAACACTAAATTCTCAAATAAATATAGATGAACCCCTTAAAGCTAGAAAAGTTATTGATTTCCTCTTTTTTCTTTTGTTCTTGGATTAATAGACGTCACAGCAGCTGGTTATTAGCTTATTGTCCTGCTATTGCTTTAAACGCTGTTGCTGAATGTGACTCGGATCTGACACGCATCTTATTTTCTCTCAACTCTCTTCACATTTTCTGGCCCACTTCAGGTCTTTAAGTCTCTACTAATGAGCGGACGAGTTGAATCGGGTGTTTTAGATGAGGAGACAGTGCTCGGGTGCCTCAGGACAGTTTTTAAAACCATTTTAGAGACATGTTCTTAAATGTGACGCGTATATAACACATTGCATGCATGCACAAAGTTTTAAAGCAGCTTCAATCGCCTTTTTGGTAAACCTGTGCAATAATCATGCTGTCTAGTCAGCATCTTGATATGACACACCTGTGAGGTGGATGATTATCTCATTCACTTACACAGATTTAGACAGATTTGTGAACAATATTTGAGAGAAATAGGCCTTTTGTGTACATAGAAAAAGTCTTATTTCTTTGAGTTCAGCTCATGAAAAATGGGGGCAAAAACAAGTGTTGTGTTTATAATTTAGTTCAGTGTATATATATATATATATATATATATATCAAAATAGAATTTTAAATGTATGAAATTATATATTTTTATGTTTTTGTTCTAATGTTTTTTTTTTTATTAGCATAAAATGGTGTAGTGCTTAACAGGCAGTCATGAATATTCAAATATGTATATGAATTATGTTGATTTTTTTATACAGTGTTTTGTGCAGAAACTCGTGTGCATTACACATTTTTTCTGCTGTTTTGTGTTCGTGTTTATCAGCTAGAGCGGTGAATTACTTCTCACGTGGAGAGTATAATGACGTGTTTGTGTATTCATGGCTCTGTGTAACTGATCTCACAAGTCACATTTTTCAATATCGTGTAACACTCTTTGATGTTGCTTCACAATTTTAAAGCAATTATTTTGTGATAGTGATTTCTATTTTGAAACTACTTCTACTACTTTCCCATGCAAATGTTTTCAATCGTCCTCTGCAGTAAGTCTGTATTTGTGTAAATGCATCTGTTGAGCATCATTAGCTATGAACCCATTAACCTTTAATGATGCAGCTTTCACACGCGAAACGCAAAACAGCTGAAGGTTGACCAAAGTTTCTGCATTTGTTTACACCTGCTCTTGACTAGGTTTCCATGCTAGGTACATATCTGTCTACTACAACATGCGTTTTTGATCTGGGCATTGATGGAGCCGAGATTTTATTCTCAGTGTTACAAAAACACTGAAAGTGTTGTGAATAACTGTTGCTTAAAATATTTCCCCTACTAAATACAGGGCCAGTTTTGAAGATTTACTGGAGAAGGTGTAATGTAAAAGCCTTGATTTTAATGAATCGATTTCAGTGTTTTAGGGCTGTTGTGAATAACTGTTTGTGGATATTTTAAAAATGAATGGGTGGTGCTTTAAAAATCAATCCTAATTTCACACAATGTAGTTTATTTCACATACTGAAGTTTCCCCTCCATTGACTTCCATTCAAATAGAATAGCCTTCCTGAATAGCTGTCATTCAAGCTCATCTTGGTAACAGGTATTAACGCTTTTACTGTCTCACACACTAGAACAACCTTAATTCATACACATAGCTTTTCACCTACAGAAGCCAAAGACATCATGGTTTCCTTACTTTTCTCTGGATTAATTCTCTCTATATTTGTGTAAACCCATTTGACATGCATCATTAAATCTTCACACCATGAAGACCTAATGCTGCTGTTGCCAAATAAAAAGACAAGACTAATTCCAATACGCAAATCAACATGGGTGTGTGTTTTACCCCAGCTCAAAACTATTTTAATACAGGGTCCATTCGTTTTAGCTAGTCTATAGATATAGACCTCACTAATCCAAGATAATCTGAGCAGCAATGGAGCAAAGATTGATTCATCTCTTTTGCTCTCAGGTGAGTGTATTTTGTGGATGATTGTGATTGTTTGCCAGTAGTCATTTTATTGACTGAATTATCTGAATGCTGAATTACTGGGTTTTGTACTGAATTTGTATAAACCCCACTCCATTTTTCCCAAACAGGTTCTTGTCAGTCATTCTGTGTGGCTCACGTGAGTATGTTCTGATCGAAGAGTATAAAACATGGGGACGAGGCTCAAGATTACTGTCGACAGAACTACATTGACCTGGCTACTGTCCAGACCGATGAAGAGTGGAGCAAGTGGACACGTTGAGAGATAAACCAATTTACATCTGGATTGGTCTGTATGACGATGTGAACTCCTGGCGCTGGTCTTATCAAGATGAAAGCGACTTTCTTACAATGGGATTCTGAACAGCCGAACAATTTAAATGGAATTCAATACTGTGTAAATCTAAGGAAGACTGGATACTGGTGGGATGAAGCCTGCAATGTGACATGTACAGTTGTTTGCCAAAGTGCTGGTAAGACTCAACATTAGTCACTCCTACAGAAAAAAATAGTTTTGCTCTGTTAGTTGATATCAGTAGAGCAGCGGTTCTCAATTCCAGTCCTCGCGCCCCGCCACTCTGTACATTTTATGTTTCTCTTATCGCTTCAGAGTTCTATTCGAACCCTAACCCTAACCCTAACCTAACCCTAACCTTAACCCTAACCTAACCCTAACCCTAACTCTAACCCTACCCTAACCTAACCCTAGCCTAACCCTAACCCTTCGAAGTGGACATCACAGGATCTTCCACCATGATTCAAGTTCGAAGCGAACGTATATGTTCCATTCAAAGTCGAAGTGTGCGAGACGTGAATTTAAAATGTATATATTTACAGAGGTATATTGTTAATACAACTAACAGTTGGTGGACATCACCACATGCTGTTTTGCATTAAACATTTTAGTTTAAAATACAGGTCATTTTCTTATATATATATATATATATATATATATATATAAGTTTTTTTTTAATGAATGGTTCAAAATGGTTTCTCTACCTATTTTAGTATATTAGCATATATTATTTATTAATGTTAAATTGTATTAAATTAAATTGTAAATTGCATACATTTACAGAACATTAATCTGAAGATTGGATAAAGCCAGGTTCAAAATTCTTGTTTGATTTTGTATTCATATTAGAGTTAAATATTTTTCCAGAGGAGGTTCTGGATTTCTCTTTTTATCACTCCATAAATCAGTAAATACTGTTAATAAACTGAAAAAAAATTAACCATGTTTATTGGAATACAATGTTACAAAAACTCTTGTGAATTATAAATGAACAAATCCTTCTGTAAAATCCTTCAGAATATAGAGAGGAATAAAACTAAGTTTTGGTGTAAGTAAGTGCTGCTGAAGTGGAGATAAAACTCATTTTGAGAAAACAAAATATGTACTGTAATTGCAATGTACAGATACAAATAGATAAAATACAGAAAAACACATTTCTAATATACGTATTTTGGATAATTTACTTTCACTAGTCTGAATGAAGATGTGTTCTTTAAAAAATTAGGCTAAAATATCAAAATTGTCCACTGCAGATGATGGTTTTGTCTGTAGCATCTTGCCTTAAAACATTAAATTTGATTCTAATAACTAGTCATTCATTTTTATTTTAAATATTGTATTGATCTATGATAATAAAATATGTATAACCTATAGATGATATCCAATCAAGCAGCTTTGCTTTCACATTTACAGCTGGGTTTTTACATTGTATGTAATAGAGACGTTGTATTGTAAAGTTAATTCTAGTCATTCTGATGTTTCTCAGAAGGACAGCCGGTACTTGTTACTGATCCAGTGATGTCCTGGAATACAGCTCAGAATTACTGCAGAGAAAACTACACAGACTTGTTCACCATCAGGAGCATGGATGTCAATCAGCAGATAACCATGATGATCCAAGAGTACACTGGACTCGTGGATCACTGTGCCTGGATCGGTCTGTTCAGAGACTCGTGGAAGTGGTCCGATCAGACCAACACAAGCTCTTCTCTGCGATGGGCTGAAAAACAACCCGATAATTTCTTTGGTCAAGACTCGTGTGCTGCTTTAGATTACGAGGGTCAGATTGCTGATGAAAGCTGCTCAGGACTATATTACTTCTTATGCCAGACAAGTACGGTGTTATTTATATAACATGATTTTTTATTTATCTAGTTTCAAGCCTTTTCATAAAATCCTCATTTAAAAAGAAATCAGATAAGTATTTTTTTTTTCAAAATGCAAAAGTCAGCTGCAAATTCAAAAGATTGAATGCAGTAACTATAGCAGACAAAGGTTTGAAACGATTAAGTAATGTATATGCATACAATTGATTACATACAGTCAGAGGCATCATGCTACCCATTGAAAGTGAGGGGCACGTGCCTCAGATTTAAGCCAAGTGAATTTTGAGATAACTTCAAAAGACAAAAATAGTCAAATTATCTTTTTCGATATTTGATACAATATCAGATATTGACCACACCCCCCCACACACACACACACGTCCCCCCTCAAAAAATAATGAGTGCATGGCCCCTGCATACAGTAAACATATTCATACAGAACAATTCTGGAAAATAACTCCTTGCAGAGATATACCTGAACTTTTTGGAGTGATGCTGCATATTAATCACTAAACTGTGCATTTTTATCTGCCGGAGTTACTAAATATGCAGATATTGCCCTTTTGAACATATGGCTTAATGTTCACTCAACCTTGAAATTAATGTAAACATCACACATTTTTAACATATATCACTAGGCCACATTTATATGTCAAAACATTCACTGTGCAGCCATATTGTGTTCAAAGTGATTGTAATCATCTGTATTTGCAGTACGGGTGAAGTATCAGATATTAAGGAGGTGAAAGCAGGAGATGATGTCAATGATCCAGCCATTATATCCTCTGTGTTAAATAAGGTGAGCTACAATCCACATCCATGTTTCTTGCCTTGCTGACCCTGCTACACAGTCCTGTTCATTTAACGTTCTCTCGATTCGACCATAACAAATACCTTCATTGATCTCATCTAAACTTGTCAGGTTGATTCAGTTCATTGTTGTTTTAGTGTCATTTAGATACTATTATGGTCTTTAATAATATTTAGAAATAATAGTTTTTTCATTTTTTTATTTTATTTTTATGTAAAATAAAAAATGAAAATGCAGGACCCGTACTTACTTTAGATTTTATTTTTTATTTTACAAAAAGCACATATCCATGTCCATAGATTTGGTTGAGTGCAGTGATTTCACGTTTTTAAAATGTTAGTAATTTTATTCTGTGTTAATTTATTTTAATGATTCCTGGAACGCGTTTCTAAAATGATTCAACTGGATGTTTAAATAATGTTTTTTAAACGGTACTTTTTACTAATTATTTAGTGAACTTTAAAAAGTTCACACTAATTTTCCTGGGCCGTTGTTTTCACTATGATAAAAATATGAGAACATTCTTGAAATTTTCTACCCAAAATTCACATAACCAACAAAAATATGAGAACATTGAGAAAATTGTTTTTTGTAAGTTAATAGGAGAAACGTATGTTTTGTTAGCAAGGGCATTCATGTTACTACACCTGACAGAAACACTTATGTAAATGCTCGCGCTCCTATAAATGAATACAATGTTTGTAATCCTCAGGTCCAGCAGAAACTGCGAGAGCAAGGAATGGAAGCAGAAGTGAAGCTATCGTGGCGAAGCGGCCAAAGCGGAAGGTGTTCCAGAAACATACGAACGGATGAAGAACGCCGAGATGATTGAATATACCAGAGACAAACTTCAACAGAGCACTTCAGATTGGTGTGCTGTATAATATGGAATGTTATGTTGTAGCTAACAATAAAGTATGTAATGTAATATGTAAAGTTAAGGTTAAAAAACATTAAAACGCTTGTTCATTAATTGCAGTTGACTGACATCAGAGCA
This sequence comes from Gymnocypris eckloni scoliostomus, assembly GCA_027564155.1. Classification (NCBI taxonomy): domain Eukaryota; kingdom Metazoa; phylum Chordata; class Actinopteri; order Cypriniformes; family Cyprinidae; genus Gymnocypris; species Gymnocypris eckloni. The sequence continues at coordinate 41,367,733 of CM050413.1, read as the reverse complement.
AATGAATGAGATGTTTTACACACACGTTTAAAGGCGGCACATGTGATTGTTTGAATATGTGAATTACACTACAATTATTCATTTCAGAATAATGAATATTTCAGTGTCTTGTTTTCTAGTACAAAAACCTAAACATCCTTAGATACATTTATCTGAAGTAAATGATTTATGATATTAAGTGTTCTTTAAAAAGATGAAGTGAATTTACAAGCATCAAAACAAGAAAACAGAATCTGTAAATGGACTCAGAAAAACACCACAAGCTGATATTTTGTTGAATTTTTAAAGCTTCAAAATATTTAAATTTTCTGAAAACAACATGTACTATATGTAAGTTTACCTCTAAAATGAATGCATCTTTATTTTTGGATTGTATATATTTGTGATGGAAAACAACACAAAACATAATAATAATTAAAACAATTGTGCAGTTTTTACATGCTTTATTTTTGATTCATGCTTTTATGTTCCTAAAATGTCAATAAAGGTAAGCTGACAAAAGTGGTGCTCCTATTTTATTATATTTTCTCATTGATATTGATGATTGAAAAGTGTTTTATATTTGGCTGGATTTGTTTGCACATCAATCAGATACGCAACATTCAATCAATGCAGTAACATACAAGTGGCTGGCGCGGATGCGCCCATGACCGCCATAAAACACTCCTTTGGCTTTCGGTCAGGAGCACTTTGTTGACTTAAATCTGATGACGAGTCACTCATATAGACACATTATTCAATACTGGCACCTATCATGAAAGGATGGACTACAAATTCAAGCACAGGCGGTGTCAATCTCTCTCCATGAATCACCTGCTTATTAGACATTTCAGTCAGGTTCACCAGGACCTTTAGTCAAATATACACCAAATCTCATGAAAATGGCCTCTGCTAGTTCAGACCAAAGACAAAGCTTTGAGTCGAGAAGAAATGACGTCAAGTTACATTGAAAATAGTCCACAAATGATGTATTGTACTGAATGAAAATATCAGTATTAGTATCAGTATTTCCATAAGCGACATCGGCACACCAATATGAGAAAATGATTTAGTGTGTGGTCTCAAATGTTTTTGAATGTCGTCTGGGGTCATATTTTTGACCTAGTGTCATATTGTTGATAGTTTTTAAAGATGAGCGTCCATTTTATAATTGTTTGTAAACAAGAATCCATAAAGGTGACCTAAAACATCCCCAATCTCCCAGGTGACAAATTTAGGTTATAAAACATTTTCTTGTCATGATTATTAAGTTATTAAAAGTGACAAAACATTTCTTACAATGATCAACTTTATATTTTAATAAACATATAATGCTGTTTAAATAATAATAGCTGTTTTTTCATATTTCTCAGGAGAACTCTGTTGAGATATATAAGCAATGTCATTTTCTCTTTTATATGAAGCTGTCCAACAACACTTATATTTGTCTGGGAACTATTCTGTCACTACTCAAGACCAACCGTCCTCCATGACGGCATGTTAGTGATATTTTCCTCTGCTTTACCTCAGATTTGATCATTTCCATGCTCATTTCAGGAGTTTTGAATAAAGTCAGGGATGAAAATCAGTCCCCTGTCATTCGGAAGAGACAGAGCAAACCGAAGAACCCAGAACGAGTAAAAACAAAAACGGAGATTTCTGAGATAGTTCACAACACTGGTGAGTCTGTTTATCTTTCTTTTTGTTTTCCTTTATACACACATATATATATATACCCGCATATTTTTTTTTTGTCTTATGTGAATGATTTTCTTTAAAAAGCAAGTTAAAAAGTCTTTTAAAAATACTTTTTAGCAATGTTCATTTGTTCAAAAGTGATTTTCTTCCACAGTATGGTCCAGCCTTTATACAATTAGGTGTCCTTAACAATGATGTACTTACATTACATTAATCATTTGATATAATGCACTTATTGTGAAAATATATGTTTTACATTGTACTATTTTTTTAAATACCTTTATGTAATTACATCTTAATTCATTTCTGTGATTACATTTCTATTACACCGTTGACTCATACTCTAGCGACACCTTAACTTCGACCATACCCTGCCTGGTCCCTAACCTTACCTGTATCCACCTCAATAGCAGCACAAGTGTTTTGAATACAATATGAAAACAATAAGTACGTTGTACTTGATGTGAGTACATAGAAGTTAATGTCATCTAATATAAAGTGTGACCCGCAGTATTTTATAGTTTTTCAGTACAATATCTAAACATGTTTTAAAATGAGTCATGCTTGTTTTTAGATAAACTAAATATATTTTGTTTTGTGATTCTTCATAACAATCGTTAAATTATATATTTTTATATATTTGAAAAAAGACATGAATATAATATATATATATATATATATATATATACATGTGCTATTGTTCTGTTTTTCTGTGTTCCTTTATGCAAAACATATATTTCTTCATTTTCTTCCTTTAGTTTGTCTTGTTTTCCAGAACAAATATCTAAACATCTTTAAATCAAATACATATACTTGAGAATAAGAATAAAATACAGAAGTTCTGATTTCTGAGAAATGAATCAAAATGAAGAGAGTTCACTCTTAAAACAAGTACAACTATTTGCCATTGGGCTCAAACAAAATCGAATTACTTCAAAGAGAAAACAAGTTTATTTTTCCACATTTGTTCTCATTTATACATTTACTGAAGATGCAAAATGACTTGTTTTGAGAAATTGAGTTTATGATTAGTTCTCATTTGTCACGATTAATCGTTTCACAGCACTATTTTTATTTGTTATTCAGAAATGAGAACAACTCAATTTCTCAAAACAAGTCATTTTGCATCTTCAGTAAATGTATCTTGATTTAAGATGTTTAGATATGTGTAATGAAAACAAGACAAAAACACAGAGACAAAGCATCACTTTATGCTATTATTAGTACACGTGTTATTTTTAGACATTATTGAGTCATTAATTTGTCATAATTTGCTGATGGCAGGACTGAGCATGGATCAAAATCTCCTTCTCGTTTTCATAAGCTGTGGAATATATTTAGTTACAGGTGAGATACTGAAGGAATAAAACTGAATGTGAACATGTTGTGCAAAGATATTGTATCTTACATCTTGCATAGTAGATACTGTATTTTTCATCTGCATATTTAAATGGCAATTATAATAACCAAAACTGTTTTTGAAAGGTGTGTACACCTCCGTAAGGCCCTCTAAAAACTACTACTTTGTGAATGAATCCAAAACGTTTGCCGAGGCTCAGCGATACTGCCGAGAGAATCACATTGATCTGGTGACTGTGGAGGACTGGACAGACATGGAGGAGCTTCTGGCTCTTGAAAACTTCACGAGTATATCTGCCTGGATTGGTCTGAGGAAAACAGAGCATGAGCTGTGGCGCTGGGCTCTGGCTGATCCAGAGTTTTACAAGGACGGAGAAACTGAATACAGAAACTGGGGACCAAACGAACCAACTAACCACATTGGTGAATATTGTTCAGTCATGGATTCTAATGGAAAGCTTCGTGACACAACTTGTGAGACGAACAGGATCTTCATATGCTACGAGCCAGACCTTTCTGGTAATGCAATTACATTTATGCACTTAGACAAACAATTTCTGCTAAATAACTAAATGTTACTTTTAACATTACTTTACACCAGAAACAATAACTACTCAGATCATGGGGAACGATTTTTATAAGTTATATACATGTTCGGACAAAGTAATGTTCAAGGAACGATCTTATAACGTTATTAATATTGAGAGAAAAATTTCTTACAACAACATTCTCAAAACATAAATGTCAGCGTTGAGAAAATATATATATATTGACCATTAAATAAAGCTCCAATAACAATGATAACACTGGGCATTTTAACGTTCTTACTATATAAATAATCATTCAAATAAAATTATAGTTTGGGTCAAAAACAATGTTTTAAGAAGCATTTTAGTAAAGTTTAAATAATGTTCGAATCACGACAGGAGAACCGGACATTTAATGTCGTATAACTTTAACTAATACATCTAAATCTTATGTTTTATTTATTTAAATGTTATGTAATATTTTGTGTGGAAAATTTAGTTGAATGCTGGGAGGAATTTTCCATAACCGTTAAATAATATTCTAATCACAAGAAGAAACTGGACATTTTAACATTTTAATAACATTTCAAAGCAAATTCTCCACAACGTTTTTGTACCATTAATTAGTCGACTGAGTATATTCATACCATCCACACTAAAGGATGGTAACGCTCGGTTTATTATAAGCTTGCTCTGCAGTTCCCCTTCATGGGAACTTCGAACTGCATCCCCTAGGGGTCGCTATGGGGAACGCGCTCAGCGTGACTCGTGTCTGAAGATACATATGTAAAAACACCATTCGTTGGCCGGCGACAGCCCATGACGTCACTACTGGCGCGACATAATATAAGGACCGCTGGGAGAATACATCATCCTCTTCTTCGTCTTCACTGACTGTTTTGTTTGAAGCGTGCATTCTGGTAAGAGTACAGTTTTTCTCTATCATGGCGAGCACTAGCAAGGCGTTTAAGATTGTGTGTGGATCCGCGTCCTCGTTATTTGACACCCGATGACACACACAATCTTTGCGTCTTTTGTTTGGGCAAGGAGCACGCACGCGATGTCCTTGAGGGGAAAATCTGCGTGCACTGTGAGCTTTTTCTATGAAAAAGCTCCGCTCTCGTTCTGTCCCTCTTTTAAAGGAAAGAGGGGCAGCCGTCTGCTTCCCGCATTTCGGGACCCACCACTGCCGAGGCACGGAGGCGAATGAAATTAGCAGTTGGATGTGGCCGATGAGTTAGAGAGGGACCGCCCCCTTTTCGCGCGCGTCGGCCGAGAATGAGAGTGAGCTGCTGGATTGTGACGATGCGATCTTTCTGACATAATCAGATTCAGCGGCTGGTGCTCTGCTGGGTTGAGACTGAACCCTCTCAATCCTCCTGCACTGCATATGACAAGTTATTGGAGGTTATGGACCATAAAATAATCTTTCTGGCCATAAACCCCCAGCTCGAGCGAGCCTTCCTTTTCTTCCTAAATCTCCATGTGGGGGGGTTGAGAAGGAGTGGAAAAAGCATTTTTTCTCGTATTCATAGTTTTCAGCATACTAGTTATGCTGACATTGAGGGGATGTGTGAAAATGGCTATGAGGGGATGCCCCCTGTGCAAGAGAAAACTCCCTCCTTGCCAACTAGGCCTCTGAATCTGGCTTAAATGGCACGGCATATGCAGCAGCAGGTCAGACCGTCGCTTCGTTGCACACTATGGCGGTGCTTCAGGCGTACCAGACTGATCTGCTGAAATACCTGGGTAAGGCTTTCTATAAAGTCCAGGTCTGAGCCCGAACAGAGCAGGGGTCCTGGTCTGAGGATCGGAGACAGGCACAGAGGGCTAGTGTTGCGACTCGTGCCCCTCCCCCGCCTGCGGGTAGGGGTAGAGGAAGGTACAAGTCAAAAAGAGGTAGGCAAGACCTGAGGAAGGTGATCCAGGCGAAACGTCCTCAACAACGTTCTCGTTGTTCACGCTAAAGCAATGGGCACTTTCTAAAATCCACCCAGTGGTAAGTCCGCACATCGAATGTTCTGCTTTATTTCTAAAAGCCCATAGGGTAGGGTTACGCGCACGATGTTTTAGGAAAACGCACCCCTTAATGTGATTCCAACAGTGTTGTTCCAGTGTCGTTATTGTTTGGTAACACATGACTTGATGTTTAGCGCTGATTGCTGCTAATTCATACTTATTTTTTATCTCCTAGGTCAGAAATACAGCAAATACATGTTCATTAATACACCGAAGTCCTGGAGAGATGCTCAGACTTACTGCAGACAGCATCAATCAGAGCTGGTCAGCGTGAGGAACCAAGAGGAGAACCATCAGATCCAGCAGCTGGTACCTGCAGGAGATGTCACATACATCGGGCTTTTCAAAGACGCGTTCGCCTGGTCCGATAACAGCACGTCTTCATTCAGAAACTGGGGATCTGGTCAGCCGGATGGATCGGGAGAATGTGTGGTGCATTCACAGCAAAACAGACAGTGGGATGATGAGAAGTGCAGTGACTCGAAGCCTTTCTTCTCTGTAGTCTGTCACTGTTTACAGATGACATGACTTAGATTACATTACATCATTGTAACTACTTTTAGATTTCAAATGCTTAATTGTGATCATAAAACATCATAAGAGAATTGTGATGCAAATGTGTCGTTAAATTATTGAAATATAAACTTTAAATCTCAGTTTAGGAACCCCTGTGTCACATCAAAAAAAAAAACACCAATGACCTTTTTATCTCACAATTATGTTTACATCTCGCAATTATGACTTTCTTGTGAGTTATAAAGTCAGAATTATGAGAGATAAACTCGCAACTCTGAGAACATGTCAGTGTTTTTCGTCCTCAGAACTGGATCTTATAACTCGCAATTGTCAGTTTATATCTCATAAGTCTTAGAAAAAAAGTTAGAATTATGAGATGTAAACTCGCATTTGCGAGAAAATAATTGTGTGATTAAAAAGTCACAATGACCTTTTAATTTGTATTATTCAGTGGCAGAAACAGGCTTCCATATGGTACTGACTAACCTACCTAACAGAAATATGATCAGTAAAAATAATATATCAATAAAGTTTCTTCTTGGTTATGTAAGTGTTCCATTCCATTCTATAATTTATGTTAACTTTATGAAAATATTGAATTTGACTGTTCTCTTAAAAAATACAAAAGGGAATCCGCACGCCAAACAAAAAGTTAAAGCATACTATATTAAATTGATTGAATATAGGCACCCAATTATATTATTATTTCATAATAATTATATTATTATTGTTTCACTCAATTGGCGAATATTTTTTTTCATATCTCTACATTTAAAACACCAGTGTTTTATTATTTAAAGATAATCTTTTGTTCACACCTGTGCGTGCGTGTGTGTGTTCGTGTGCATGTGTGTGTGTGTGTGTGCGCGCGTGCGTGCCTGTGTGTGTATGCGTGTGTGCACGTGCGTGCCTGTGTGTGTGTGTGTGTGTGCGTGCCTGTGTGTGTGTGTGTGCGTGCGTGCATGCGTGTATGTGTGTGTGTGTGCGTGTGCGTGTGTGTCTGTCTCTGTGTGTGTGTGTGTGTGTGTGTGTGAGTGCGTGTGTGTGTGAGTGTGTGTGTGTGTGTGTGTGTGTGTGTGTGTGTGTGTGTGTGTGTGTGTGTGTGTGTGTGTGTGTGTGTGTGTGTGTGTGTGTGTGTGTGTGTGTGTGTGTGTGTGTGTGTGTGTGTGTGCGTGTGTGTCTCTGTGTGTGTGTGTGTGTGTGTGTGTGTGTGTGTGTGTGCGTGTGCGTGCGTGCGTGCGTGCGTGCGTGCGTGCGTGTGCGTGCGTGCGTGTGTGTGTGTGTGTGTGTCTGTCTCTGTTTGTGTGTCTGTCTCTATGTGTGTGTGTGTGTGTGTGTGTGTGTGTGTGTGTGTGTGTGTGTGTGTGTGTGTGTGTGTGTGTGTGTGCGTGCGTGTGTGTGAGACTGAAGGTGGAATCGGATCAGAATGTGAATGATCCCGATATTAAGGTGGCCATCCTCGAGGAGGTGAGACACTCAATTAAACCTTTCATTTTCAACGTAGTAAGAATATAATTTACAAAAATGAAGACTAACGATGCTGTTCAGCAACTCGCATGAAGCTGTGATTGTTTTATTGGTGAATCTCTATTAATCTTTGTTTTAACTGCAAATTGAGTTTTTTCTTGTTCTGTATTATATCAACCATCTGTATGAACCGACTCTCTAAAATGAATCCGCTTTCTCAACTCAAAATAAAGGAGAGACTATATCACTGAGAACAATCTGCTGATTCGTTTTAGAGTAAAATATTGCTATGTTAAAAATGTATGACAGGTTCGTTTGTGAAAGCCTGTTTAGTCTCATACAGTGTGGGAAATTATTTGTCGTTTTTTTAATAATACAATGATTATCGGAGTTTGTTTTACCATAAAATAATGTTTCTGTCTTTCAACTTCAAAATGTATTTCAATGTGTTACCAGCAATTTCCAAGTGTGTATCTTATGAATCTGTGCTACAGTACATAAACAAATATTTGTGTTGTTCAAACATGGTAAGGCATGTTTATGAAGACCAGCAGTAAGCACTAAAACTGAACACATCTGTGTTTTCCCCTCAGATTAAGCAGAAACTGATATCTCAGGGAATTTCACTGCATGCAAATCTGCAATGGAAGCAGCAAGTGAATGGAGACGTCTTCCAAAGAGAAGAGAAGAGAGAGGAGTTATAATATCTCAGATCACAAATCATCTTATCACCGATCATTACGGAGCGGGTTTATCTGAAAGAGACAATGATGGTCTCTTAACTTCTGCAACCAGTTTTTAGGTCTCAATTTTCATCAAGCTAAACATAATAATGGTAAAGTTCACTGTAAAAAATACTGTACATTTTGATGTTAAGACACTGGAAAATGCTAGAGTTCGAATCTGTTAATTGTCGTTACTGAACAAAAAGCTGTAAGAAATCGAAGTCTCTCTCCACTAAATGTACAAATAATAACCTTAAATGTTGCCAGATTGATTTAAACGGTGTAGATAAAGTGTGTAATAGCAAGCTTCGGTCTAAAGTGTATTGTGTGTGAATCTTAATTGCGTATCTCTCTCTCTCATTGAACTAAAATCATCATTAAAGCTTATTAAACATCAAATGTCATCTCACCTTCAATGCTACAGGTTCAGTGGAAACCGTGTTTGAAGTGGACCGATACGGACCAGTACACAGTACCAGCACTTCTATATTTGAGTCTTTAGCGTATCTGCATGTTTTCATCATACTGTCACTTCTGACATGTTGCCTTTACTCGGAGTCAAAACGTCAGTGTCTGGGTGATTCAAAATGACTTTAAAGACTTCAAGGATCCAGTAAGTTCAAAATAGTGCTAATAGTGCAGAGAACAGTGACTTAAATTGTTATTTTCAGTGTGTATTTGCTTAAACACAAGAGTGTTTTACAGTGGATGCTGGCTGAAGGGGTTTTAGATAATGCGGTGGTCAGGTGTTTAGTGATTCTCAATGGATCCGTATAATAGTACCGGCAGAAGGTTTAGGGGTCTTTGGCGTCTCCCTGTGGTCCTGTTTGCTTTCACAGCTTGACTTGTGATGATTTATATCGATTGATTGATTGATTGATTGATTGATGATTGATTGATGATTGATTGATTGATTGATTGATTGATGATTGATTGATTGATTGTGGCACTATACATACAATGTGAATAATGAAATAAAGCCACTTATTTTCCATGTAAACATGTAATTAATAAATACAGTAAATAAATAAATAAGGGGGGTGGGGGGGCTCTATGCCTCTGAACCAAAACCTAGTTTATGTTAACTACGTAGGCAGTATCTTAAGGCACCATGGTGCTCCTGACGGAAAAGCTGTTCTCAAACGTAGGCATAGATGTAGATTTGGGGTGAGATTGAGGAAACTGCTCCCGTGTTTGGAATGGAGTGAAATGTTCCCCCTTTTAAACGATTGTAGGAAAGAGATCCTGGTAAATGAAGCATTGAGCTCTACAGGGTTAATATTAGCGATTTGATAAATATCCGTCCTTATTATCAGGTTCAGTTCATGAAGCTTCAGTGCTGATATTTAATATGTAATAATTGATTGAATTGAAAAAGAATGCCAAAAGTCTAAATGTTTGTACTAGTGCTGCCAGACTTTTGTTTTACATTATCATTTTTGTAATAGGTGTATAACAGGGTTCCTCAAATCTTGTCCTGGAGGTGCAATCCACTGCAGAGTTTAGCTCCAACCCTGATCAAACTCACCCACCTGTGATTTTATAATGATCCTGGAGACATTGATTAGCATGCTCGGTTGTGTTAGATTTGGGTCAGAGATCAATTCTGCAGGAAAGTGGATCTTGTGGGCCAGGTTTGAGGATCCCTGATACATACCATACAATATTATATAACTGAAGCTGGTGTCAAATTTATTCCTTTTTTTCTGTTCAACTTTATCATTCAAAAATGTGTTTAAAGTGAATAACAAATGAAAGCATTGTTAAATACTGTAGAGGTCATATGTGTGATTTATGTTTTTGAGCACCAGATGGCAGCCCCATGATTCACTTTCTGAATTATTGGTTATTTTAATACACTGTCCGTCCCAAAAACAAAGTCACCACCTGGATTTAACTAAGCAAATAGGTAAGATCCTCCCATTGGTTAATTACTGCATGGATGATTATGTTATGTGCCCAAAGAATGAGGTCAGCTGACTACCTGAATATACTGAATGACCAGGTTATTCCATCAATGGTTGTTTTCTTCCCTGACGGCACGGCATGGCATAGTCAAAGATGACAATACCAGGATTCATCGGGCTCAATTTGTGAAAGAGTGCTTCACGGAGCATGAGACTTCATTTCCACACAAGGATTGGTCATCACAGAGTCCAGAATCAGACCTTAACCCCATTGAGAATCTCTGGAATGTGCTGGAGAAGACTTTGCACAGCGGTCCGACTCTACCATCATCAATACAAGATCTTAGCAAAAAATGAATGCAACTCTGGACCGGAATAAATGTTGTGACAGCTTATCGAAGTGAAAGATGAAAGACCAAGTTCCTTTAACTCAAACAGCTCATTCGCTCAGACACATATCATTTATTCTATGTTTTCATATATGTTGTACGTTTGGGTATAAATATATACTGTTTTAAATTAAATGTTACGCATTTTTAATATATACATTGACAAACTGAGTCTAAGTACAAATATTTATTTAGTGCCATTTACCTGATGTGTGAACTTGACGTACACTTAACTTGAACATAGACATAACTTACAAAACACTTCTAAATATCCACTCAAAAACATTGAAAATGTTGTACGATTTGTCGATACATTTACATTGACACATAAACAACATTTATTTAGTGGCACTTACCTGACGCGTCAACTGTTTTTGAACGATCTCAGGGGTTGGCTAGATTGCTTTTTATTACTTTAGTCAACAGTGGCATTCTGAAAAGTTGACTGGATTTGAAAAATAACCCTGCATTTAATGTTTTAAAAATATATTTTAGTAGACTTAATGTACAATGTCTTGTCAACTAAGCCCAAGCAATACAATGAGTTCAACTTAAATATGTTTGCACTTCCAACATGTTAATTACATTTTTTTTACAGGGTATGTTCTCTAGACATTTAACAAATAATGTAGCCCTATGTCCACATAATGATGCAATATTAAACATAAGTAAAACGAAAGGGTATTACGAACACATTAAATATGTTTGGCCACACTGATGTTAGTAGATCTACAGCACTATTTGAGGACGCCTAATGTAAACCATGCAGATGAATCACCATTAACCACACTTTAAAAGTCAAATATGATTTAGTGAGCAGCTTTATAGGGGCTATATGCTTAAATGAACCGTATAAACCCATATATTGTGCAACTGAACGAGCTGCACTCGTGCCAGATGTGTTTCGGATTTAGGCTTCACTTTCTCAATAATATTGAGAAAAGAGTGAGTTCATAGAAAATGCACCTGTGGGTGGATGCACAACGCGCATTCACTTTGCTTATTACACACAGGGACGCACAGCAGCACACAAACATGCCAAATATTACAAATTAAAGGACTAATCAGTTGCTTGCGCATAAGCAGATCCGTTTGCTTTCTGGAGACACGTTCAGTCTGTGCACCTTAAATTTCCGGCGTTTAAATAGCGAATGCACCCTGGCACAAGCGCAACCCGCTCTTAAATGGAATGGGAGATGAGACCACCTAGATGAGATGGGAGAAAACACCCATTACTCATTACGACCCCTTGCGCCCAGGCGCTCCAACATTTCCCCATCGTTAAACTAGCAAAAGTGGATTCGGACACTTTAGACCATGCACTTAGATTGGTAAAATAGGGCCCAATGTATAGTTGCTCTCTAAATAATTATTTTTATTATAAATAACTAAATAATTGCACAATTGCTTATTGCAGATTATATTATCACCATACCAATTTGAGTCAAAAGTTAAACTTGAACATGATTTGATTTTTTCATTAAAACAAATTATTCTTAAATCGGTGAGAACAGAAGATATTCATTCTAGTTTTGTAGTAAATTTAATGATATTCTTACTTAAAACTAGAAAACAATGTCCCATTGGGATCAAAATGTATTTATGTTTTTCTTTTATATTAAGTAGATTTTTCCGACACCACAGGAAGATATTTTATTTGTTTTAGGAGAGTCAAATGTAAGTATCTTTTTATAGAAAACTTTCTAAATTTGTAGAAAATATTTTTTAATATTTGGACATTCTCATGCTGATCAAATATCTTTAGATCTAAGTTATGGATAATGGTGAGTTTGGGCTCTTTTTATCTGCTGTAAATAATGCTGTGATTTCCACAATCTAAACATGTTTTATGACATTACAAGCAAACCATGATAACTTGATGCATTCTACTCTGAGATCTTTCAAATTATATATGACACATGCAAAATATGGTTATTAATTTGTCCTCACTAGGTGGCACCCTCCGGCGGACTGTTCAGTTTAGAAGGACAACTCAGCACTTGTTAAGAGTTAAAGAAAAGTCATGCATTAAAAAGCTGGTGTACATTTAGTGGTTTCTTAATAATTAGATCAGTTATATGGGGTATGGTATGGAGCTTTCCTGCCGGTGGTACACTGCTTATGGCCAATAAACAAGTAATATGCATGCTAGTCATAAGTGAGAATTGTTCTTTATAAATTATTACCAAAATATCTAGATACTTGATGTGAAGGAAAATACTGAGGAAAAATAACTTTTTTGCAGTGATGGGTTTTAGTTAATATAACTGCAAATATCATTGTTTAATTGTATGGTGCGGTGCATTTCAGTTGTCTAATCAATTGGACAGCGTATCAAACACAGATTAACATGTTAGCCAGCACCCCCGGAGTTGATAATGCTCAAAAAGATTTTAAAAAAAGTTATAGAGACTCAAGTGCAACACAATGAATTCAAAATAAAAACTTTTATTATTTCATATACAAATACATGAAATAAGCCCTGGAGCAATGCAGAAAAGTAATGGGTTGAATGTCATATGTCTCATGAGTTTATATTTCAAATCTGAAGAAGATACCTTGAAAAGTTAGATTTTTTTGAGACTATATATATATATAAACGAGTGCTGTACTTAATGATGTAAGCTGAATGTCTGATATCTCAAATATGTGTTTGTAAACAAATGACAAACTGAAAGAAATAGTGTTACCCATTTATATACCATAACACTTCTGTGTTTACTGTTTACTGTTAAATATAATGCCTACAATATAATCCATTATTTCTGTTATCTTGTTCTAAAATATCTAAATACTAAACTACTTAGAGGAGCCCAAGACTAGACTATTGTTATTTTTCTAAATAAATTCAGCATTTATGAACACAAACCAATGCATGTGTGAGAACTAAATATGTTTGTTTTCAATGAAATCCTGAGAAAGTAACATTTGAAATGGATTTGTCCTGTACTTTTGTACAGGATGATCTTATTCTCATTCATAAGTTTTTTTACAGGATGTAAAGCATTAAATCATTAACAGTATCTATGGATTAACTGAAATGTGATGATGTTAAACATCTATGAGGAAATAAAAATGCCTGTACCTTTAAGATTCATGAATATTTAGATTCATAGAGACTAGCGTTTCAGTGGATATAACACCTTACATGCCGTCTCTTGTGTGTTTTCTTGTGTTTTCTGCCGCTGGAAGATCGTCTCGTCAGGTTGGACGCTCCATGTTATGCTGGATCTGATCGTCATGTCCTGATCCGAGAGGATCTGCTTCATCTAGAGACCAGATTACATCAGTCATCAGTGAACGAGATGAGTTTAGATGTCACTGAACTAAAACTAGGGGAAAATAAACACTGCACAAAAATCTGTTTTTTTCAGTAAAACTAAAATGTAAACACTCTTAGATCAACATATATTTAAATGACAGAAGATAAGAAGAAGCTAATAAAAAAAAATTCTTAAAGGGGTGATTTCACTTTTTTTACGTTAGTTAGTGTGCAATGTTGGTGTTTGAGGATAAACAATATCTGCAAAGTTACGACGCTAAAAGTTCAATGCAAACGGAGATGTCATATTTGAAAAGTAAGGCAGTTTAATGCCTACAAAAACGTCTCGTAGAGACTACAACGAGCTACTTCCTGGGTTAGTGACATCACAAACCCATATAAACCCCGCCCCCGGGAAAATGCATCAAAGGGGGCAGGGCCATGCTGCACGGCTTTAGCGAAGAGGAAGAGAAAACTAGGTCTGCGTGTAAAAATCTATTCATAAATTAATCGTGATTCTGTCTTTTAACGATTCTAATGGATACGATTCTAATGGCATTATACATAGACACAAGTGTGGTTGCCGTGCTGTATTAACTTTAATCAGGATAAAAATTTATATTAAAAGCTAACAGAAGCAGTAGCACTTGCAAATAACAGTGTATCTAAAAGTATGACCCAACAACAAACAAAGAACATACAATTAAAGCCGTGCTTGCACACGTTCTACGTGATCTTCTTATCTAAAATGATCTGCGTCTCAATCAGGCTCAAATGGAAAAGCAATATAGACAACGCCATTGTTTACAATACAACCGAAACACATGCTTCAGAGCTGAGGGGCGGGACATTTAGACGAGCACTCGGCGGTTTAACCAATCACAACACAACACAACACACACCAGCTGACCAATCTGAGCTCATCGTGTATTTATGAGGGAGGGGCTTCATAAAAACAGGAAATGATCAGAGTAGGGACAGAGCGGTGTAGAATAAAGGTAAATTATGTGAAAAATAATGCTTTTTTTAACTAAGCATGAGCACATGTTAGACTGCACCCAATAAACACAATCAAGCCTAGAAAAAAAACAGTCAACCACCCCTTTAAAACATGGGAAATATCTATCAGTGGAAATATAGATTCAATTCAAAGGAAAGACAGCTCATTTTTCTGAGCCCAAAGGCATTGTTTTTGTTGTTGGTTTTTTGTGCATAAATGTACATATTATTCACATAAAAATTCACACACTGAAACAGAAATGGAAAAAAATGAAAATGAAAAATATTCAGTATTGTGTAAAATCACTATTCTGCATATTAAACTGTAATAACATGTTAGTCATATTGAAATACATGCAGAATCATGTCACCTTCTTCTCTATGGCCTCCATCACTGTGGATTCGTCCAGATGTCCGTCTGATTTGACTGTGAATCTCACACGCTGTATTTTCCTGTTTTCACGGCAGTAGAAAGGCAGTGTATTCGAGCAGGTGTCTGCAGCCGTCAGTCCTTCGGTATCGGCTCTCGCACACTCGTTTCCGTTCACGATATCAGGCTGCCCAGACGCCCATTTCACAGAGGACCACGATACACTGGTGTTATCTGACCACAGCCACGGGACCTTGTACAGGCCGATCCAGGCATCCTTGTGGCCCTTGCCAAAAAGCACTTGTGCGAGGAACGCGTTCTCGTTGTCGTCTGTAATGGTGGCCAGGTCTACGTGGTGTGTTCTGCAGTGCATTTGAGCATCAGTCCAGTTCATTCTCGTTTCAATGTACTTAAACTTGTCCTGAAGTGTGACCTGATTGCCTGTAAGGAGTAGATTTGTGGTCAGGACATAGAAACATCATAGAAAATGTGAAGTGCCATACAAAATGAACTGAGTGTAAATGTTTTTCACAGAAAATATGGAACAACATCTTCAAAAAACAATGGATTTGAAAAGTATTTTAGTATAATCAATATACTATGTGTTTGTTAATATTTAGATTTTTTTTCATATATATTTTCTGTTTTCACTGTACTTTTAGGTAATGTTTTGGGACATCAATGACCTCCTTTATCGGTTGTTTAAGTATCATGGAGAGAAGCCCCGGAAAAAGCAAAGCAGAACACAGCATAACATCAGTTACCACTCTTAGATTTTGTTTTGGAACGCTCAAATTAAGTTTACTTTACGGTGCTCTGCATTCGTTTGAATTCGTTCATCAATACAGTGGCAGCCTGGAATTAAGGTATTCTGTTTTACTGTCCATTAAAGTCTGCCGTTTTTAAATTACGGTGTGACTTGTGTACACATCTTTCGGCACTTCATTAGACAAACAAATTAGATCGCGATCTAACAATCTGCTCCATATAACAAGCACTTTGAGCAATAATGACTAGATAACTTGGCAACAATAATTATAATGCGGATTATTCACTCATTGCCAGCTGTCAATCTGGGGCTGCACACTTCTGCACGTGAGGACTCAAAGGCCATGACTGCATATTAGGGATGCACGATATAAAAAGTTTTAACCGATAACCGATAATTAAGTAATTCTCACGGCATATTCCAATACCGATACCGATAATAAATAAATGTATATTTGTATATTATAATTTTCATATAATCTGCAGTTTGTGCACCCAGGAGAATAGAAAATCTAAGATGCACTGATGAAACTGATAAATGAGTTGCTCTGGCCTAACTATAATAGCAAACATCAGTCCTGACTCTTCTAATGTGTTTATTTTTTGTGTAAGGCACCACAATGCTTAGTAACAGAAACGGTTTAACAGAACTATGGTTTATCTGCAATTAACAACTCATTAACAACAAATGTATATGCAAGTATTTCATGCATAAAGAAATGCATATATTCAACCTTTTTAGTGCATGAGGATGGGGAAGTTATATCTAGGGACTAGTGACTTTAAGCAACAGCTGCGAATGGAACAGCCATGTCGACCAGAAGTAACCTGTTACACCACCTTAGCCGAGAACATAAAACTCATTATGCAACTGTAAACAAGACGATACAATGCAGCGTTTGGTCATTTATTTAAATACAAATGATGGATTATGAGGAGGATGTTTAGGCAATAATGACATTGTTCTCTTCACATATATTTAGTCTCAGTGCTACCGGAGGTGCTGTTGCTAACAGCAGACATATCTTTGTACAAACAAAAACAATCGTCAAGTTTAGCTTAAGTTTAAAACATAATAAACACAGATTAAATGAAAGATTAATGGTAGAATCGTATACTGATGGAATTAAATGGAGTAGAACATAAAACTAAACATTTTAAGCTGTCACATTGTAACGACTACGGCAAAGCAGCTGTTCTCCCGTAGTCGACGGTTACGAACGTCACGAAGTTGCAGCTGAAGTCGCGACCGCGCAGTATGATGTTTGAATGCCGTTCCTGTTCCAAGAGTGGAGGCTGCTTAAAGTCCCTAATACAGCTTCGTTGCGATGACAACCTTTCAAGTTAGGGGTGGGCAATATGGCAAAAATATCATATCATGTTTTTTTTTTTGTTGAAGTTTCACTATTTTATCTAGTGAGTAAATAATGACAGAAATTATATTTTTGGTGAACTAGCCCTTTAATGACAGTCAGCATGTTTAGCACTGACCCTTTAAGACCTTCACGCATCTAATATACAGGCACACATCCCTTTCTCTCTCTACTGTTTACTTTAATTTTAGACATAACCAACTGAGTCTATATGTAAAACTTGTGTGTTTTGACAATATTGGCTCAAAAGATAACTTAGTTGAGAAATCAGGTGCTGTTTGACTGGCTTTTTAGAGCGTGCTAAAGGTTTTAAAACACACACAAATAATGTACTTTTGTGATTGTGAATAAGAGCAGTGTCCCGTGAGAGTAACTCTACCGCTGAGTTAAAGCTGATGTGAATGTACTGTATGTGGCATTGTATATTGAGGCGGAGGCGTTTGAGCTGCAACTGAGAATGTGCACTTTAGCACTAGGCTATACTACGATATTTGTTCAAAAGCAGATCGTGGAGACAAATTATGACGTAATGAGCGCGACACAAGCTGAGAGTCACTGCAGTTTAATGCTGCAGTCACTTGCATTTGGAAAGCGGATGCATCTTAGATAAATCAGACTGATTGATTGATTTACCAGCAAGTGTACTTTATCGGATCTAGATATCGGATTTCAATTATTTATCGGAGCAATAAAAATGACGTCATTTTCATCCATATTGGTCGATAATTTATCTGTCAGATAAATATTGTGCATCCTTACTGTGTATCATGCATAAAATCAATAACTGTTCGCAATTGAATCCTTTGGTAACACTTTATTTCGATATAGTCCACTTTAGACATTCTACTAACAGTAAGTAAATACATGTCAACTAGCAGTCATTAGAGTGTTAGTAGACTGTCTACTTAATATCTTCTAACACTTTATTTGCATGACAAATTTATGTTGCATACAAAAAGTGAGCAAAATGCTTTGCCTTTATTATTACTGAATATCAGCACCGCCACCTTACTAAGAGAAAACCGCACAATCAATCTTTTTATTATATGAGTCCACAACATACAACATACTGACTATAAGAAACTTTGCAAGAATATGTCAACTTATTCTAACCCAAAACCTACTCGACTGAGAGTTAGTTGGTAAGTAGTTGCAAATTAATGGGAATTGGTTGACATGTAGTAACAAAGTTACTTGAAGTTAGTAGAATGTCTAAAGTGGACAATCGGAAATAAAGTGTAACCGAGTCATTTTCCTTCCTTTGCTTTTAAGTGGATAAAATCCATTGCAATGAACGCCATCTGAGATGTTTATTTCACAATCATTCGGAGCATTATTCCTGTTGGCATTTAATGTTAGCGAACATTTCAAATAAATGGGATGCAAAATGGTATCCACTCACGGTGAACTTTTTGTCTGGTTATTACAGTCAGAAAAAAATATTTGAATCACATTACTAGATGTTATAGCCTAGCCATTGATCACTAGATTTTATACAGTAGTTACTATATTGATTCTGTAAATGGTGATCAGCACACTCTATAATGTAGAAGTTACTGTCTTTTGCCTTGGTGTGACATCAAACTTTTTGTTGACAGTGCAAGAGGAGAGAACAATATCAATATAGTAGTAAAAATCGAGCTTGAGATCATTTTCAATAAAACATTGAATTGCCAGATTTCCAGTGCCCTACCTATAATTATTTTTCGGAATAAATACTAATCTTTAAAGATTTCTAAGTTTCCCACTTTGGAGCAGAGTGGCAATCCATCGGTCACTCAAGTGGCCACGCCCTTAATTATGCAGAACTTTAAGGCTTTTTATATTTTAAACGAATGAGTAATTAAAAAATCCCCCCAACAGTTGTCATTGTGAGCAAAATGAACTATATAGACCAAAAACACTTATTGTACCAGACTGTAAACATGTTTTTTCTGCTGTAAAGTTGGTATTTTAACATGGGGGGTCTATGGAATAAACTCCCTTTTAGAGCCCGCCTCTAGTGGCCAGTCGATGAATTACAGTTTTAGTCACTTCCGTGTTGGTTTCACGAGAGAGTGGGAGGTTGCCGCTTGGTTGAGGTCAGGTTTCACTGAAAAAATTATTAACTTCCAACATATTTTGTCTTTTTTTCCAGCACAAATAAACATCATTGTATAAAGATAAATTTGCTAGAGATGCAAAATTATTTAAGATAAGATCTTTATCAAGATCTTCATCAAAATTAAATGGATTTCTGATTAAAATAAGAACAATAGAGACTTACCGTAAATCTTATTATATTTTATGTAATTTTATCAAGTAAATGTATCTTTATTTAAAAATGTTTAGATATTTGTACTGGAAAACAAGATAAAATACTAAGTAAATAATTATGTACAGTTTGTATAAGGTATGTAAGTATGATAAAAAAGTACAATAAAAAAAATATAAAGAGATCTGTGAGTATTTTATAATCTCTTACCAGTTTGGCAAAAGAAGTTGTCATGGCCAGAACAGTAACTGTCACCCCATTGTCTATTGTATTTTACAGACCCACAGGCCCAGTCCGTTTGGGACAAGTCCGGCTGAGAGTAATCCCACTTCTTATAGCTCATCGGTGTGTGTTGATACGACCAACGCCAAGTGACTCTTTTGAAGCCGATCCAGGCGTCAGATGTACAGTTCACAGCATTTGCTGCCTCCTTTAGTTTGGCTCTATCTTCATCGCTCTGAACCGTCGCCAGCTCCATGTATATCTCTCTGCAGTACGACTGCGCTTCTGCCCAGGTCTTCGGCTCTTTGATCAGGACGAATCGATACAGGTCACATGAAGCCTTCGACAGGATTCCTGCTGCAGGAAAATCAATAGTGTTTAGTTGATCTAAACCTCTGATCTGACATCAGTTTCTGTCACTAACACTCACCGAGAAAAACAATGAGTTGAATCTTGTTCTGCATCGTCTTCACAGGTTTGTTCACTGAAAGATATGACAAGAACACGACATGCTGGTTAGTTTTCTGATATTGGAAGTGTAGTAGTTTTCTCTATAGTCAAGGGGATTTATTGGAAATGAGCAAGCGGATATGGTTACAAAGTGTGTTATTGCAGAAGGAATCAGTGAATGCAAAAGCCACCCTTTTACATAAACCCCTTAATCGACCAATATAAGACAAAATGGCAAGAAGAATGGCTAGAATTTAAAAACTATTGGAAATAAAATCATGTGGTAGGAAAATGCAAAAGGAAGATGCATCCCCCCTTTTACATCAAGACATGACCAATTTGTAAACACAAGGTGTTGGAAAGGACATACTTGACTGACTCATGGCATTTATTGAAGGGTGAAGAAGCACCAAAATGTCAATAGTGTAGTCCAAACTTGTCTATAAAACATGTTTTGGCCTCTCCAATTTATTTTATGAGACAGTTTTTTTATCAGAACAAAATATAAAGTACTTGCTCATGGACCAAGAAAAACTTGAAGCATATTTAAAGAATGTTATATAGAATTCTGTTTCATCTTATCTATTTTCTAAGATAAATGTAACATCATTGTATTTATGATATTATGTTGTTGTATATTTAATGTGTTTCTGCTACGTAAGCTGATGAAGCTGTGATAGCAGTACAATTTAATAAAGCCAACTTTTTTTTGACACTTTCAGGCATTTTTCATACATTTCATATGATTTGGGACATATTCCCAAACGTTATTTAATTAGACAAAATTCACCAGATTTAACAATGAAATTATTTGTAATGATTAGGTACACTGTAAATAATGATGCCAATGTTGTTGTTGTTTTTCGCTGTCTAATTGAATTCATCAAATGTAAAGTTTTACAAGGTTTTAAAAGTTGAGGAAGGTTATTTTTTTTAACAGCCATAGATATATATATATATATATATATATATAAAATTACCTGCTCTGGAGCAACTGAAGCTTGATCCTCTATCGAGTATATCAATTGTATTCTCTCATCATACTTGTCTTTTACTATCTACCAAACTCTTGATGCAAAACCTTTTGTCTAGTACTCGTAAGATGCTGAGACGGATTTACATTCTGATTTTGCTGCAGTAAGGCTCTTTATTCAAATATTATCAGAGAGAATGATGATAGAGCACAGAAGTGCTTTTTCACAACTATAAAACATATGATACAAATGAATACAGATTACACTTCAACCACC
Source organism: Gymnocypris eckloni scoliostomus (assembly GCA_027564155.1). Lineage (NCBI taxonomy): Eukaryota > Metazoa > Chordata > Actinopteri > Cypriniformes > Cyprinidae > Gymnocypris > Gymnocypris eckloni. The sequence continues at coordinate 41,346,199 of CM050413.1, read as the reverse complement.
AGTTGTTTAGAGTTGTTTCCACCAGAACAGAAACTTCTGAATGACTTAATCTGAGAAAGATTTGTTTTGCAGACATATTGTGGAGTTACAGCATCTGATTGACCATATTAACAAGTCAAATCACACTTTATCCCTTGGAAAAGTATCTTAAACAAGCCCAAAGTGGTTTGCTTCTCTTCTAGCCGGTCTGGTTTGATTAGTTTAAGAGGGTTTTTCAGTCAGTTCACTCTAGGTGAAAGTGTTATAATAATTTAGCCTACTTAGAATCTCATACATATTTGGATGTATTTTTACTTAAAGTGTGGTTCTACCAACATACTTTTACTTATGTATGCATAGACACAGAAATGTACTATACTGACTTACTGACACGAGGTCAGCCAGTAGTTGAATTTACCGAAACGGATAACTAGTTTGTCTGGTACCGATTAATCAACCAATAGTTGTTAAAATGGACACTGAACAAAAAATAAAAAAAGTACCGATTCATATTTTTTAAATTGGGAAAAGGTGTATTAAATAGCAATTATACATGTATCATTATTGTTAGTTCATATTCCATTAACTAATGATAAAATTCAACTTTAAAATGTTAAAATGCATTAGTAAATGCTGACATTTACGTGCTCCTATAAGGCTCAATACTTCTACAGCTTTTATTAACCTTAGTTATTATTACAAATGGACTATTATTTTAAAGTGTTACCATTTCATATAATTGGTATGAAATGGTAACTTGGAACTACATTTCCCAGCATCCCTTCTGGTTACCACCTGCACACAGTCAGCCATCACCACACCTGCCAGAGACCAGCTCCTCATCAAGTCTTTCATAAAAGCATTCACTCTCCACTAGTGATGCAAGGTCCGATACCTTTCTGTGAACTGGTTCTTTTCGGACAGTTTGGCTCAGTGAACTGTTTCAAAAAGCTGATTCATCGGCTCCTGAAGTTATCAAGCAATGATGTCACTACGCATTTATTTTTAACAACTCTGTAAAAAATTTGACTTTTCATGTGAATTTTAAATCACATAAAAGTCGACTTTAAAAAAATCAGAAGTTGTTCAACCCCTATTACAGACACTGATGCACAAACGTGGATATGTTCTACATATTATAAATATTAAGAAAGAATAAACCAGTCTGATTAACAACTTAAAATATGATCTGCATGCACAATAAACCATATTAAAACTCAGGTTTTCTATATTTTAACAAAAACTCTGCTTTTAAATACAGCATATATAGCATTAGCAATAAAGCATATCTCCGGCATCTGACGTTTTGTTTGTTATAAAGAAACTTTGCGCATCAAGCTCGGTCAAGTCCACAGTGTCAGCAACTCACTCATCAGAATCTTTGGTAATCCTCGACAAACTTCGACAATTGGTTGAACCGGCTCATTCGGTTCTTTTTGAGTTGGACGTGCTACTTCGGCCGTGCATCTTGTGTCATCAACCCAGAACTAAAGTTTAATTCAGTCCGATTTGTGAACTGGCTCGACCGGTTACCTCCTAAGAACCGGCTCAAAAGAATGATTCGTTCAAGAACCTAACATCACTACTCTCTTGTTGTTCCTATGTAAGAGCTTTCCTGACTACTCATGTTGGATACTCGCCTGTCTTCTGCTCCAGCCTTTAATTCAGTGTGGCCACCCTACACCTGCAGATATAATAGAACTGTTATCATCTCAGCTTACGTTACCTAAGAATTCTATAAACTTGACACACACCTGCTTGCATAACTATTTCACCTATGTCCTGGGAATAAAGACGTTGTGATTTGCATTGCCCCAGTTGTCCTCCTCTTCCATTACACCACTACAATTCTATAGCACCTTTAAATTGACATCAATCCATACCCAAACCGCATGTCCTCTGATGGGTCAAACTTCTTGTATCAGGATTCGTTATTGTTCTGTGACAAATTAAGTTTTCAATTAGTTCAGTCAGTGGATTTTTAACACCATTTAAGAGTTGTTTTACTCAAAGTTGTTTGTATGTAAAATCACATAAGAGTTCAGGAACAGTTAAACTAATGGAAGATTATACATTCATTTTATTAACCCAGTGAACATTACAAAAAAAATATTCCTTAAGTGCAATATGTAATATCTAGAATATTGGAAATAGTATGTAGCATGTTTTCTTTTACTAAATTATTGTATGTTCATTTACCAATTGAATGTAAATATAAATGACTAATAATACAAATAAGAATTATCAAAATATTAACTAAATCATTATTAATCATCAACATACTTCATAACTGATGTATTTATTGATTTATATTATTCATTTTTGTATTTTGTTTTTATTTCATTTAATTTTGAGCCTTTCAGTTCCAAAGCAAGTCAATCTGCCGGGAGACACTGAGCAGGTAAAGATACAGATGAGACATGAAACTGACCTAAACACATTTGAACATCAAATTCAAGAGCTTTTCAGCAATAAGACCACTGACATGTATATCTGTCCTGTCGGGCTCAGATGATTGGGAATATAGTGCATGAGTCATATGGACTACTTATCTTTAATTTTATGGTTCTGTAATGATAATTTAATAATAGCTTTATGATGTTTTTTTCCCAGTTTGCTTGAGAATGAGAAAAAAAAGATATTTGTTTAGTTCACACATATACAGAACATAAAACAGACAGAGACAAATGAACTCTGGGTTTATGTAATAGTTTGGGAGATCAGATGAGGTTTTTCTGCAGTCTAAATTAAGGCAAACACACACGAACACTCAATGTTTGCATATTCATGAATTTGTTAAGCTAATGATGCATATCAAATGCGTGCACACAAATACTGAAGAAAGGAGTTATTTGCATGGAGAGTCATTCAGGAGTAAATTGAAAATACTTTACTTCTAAGAGGTATTCAGTAAAGAAAATAAGTACTAAACAAGAAACTACTTTACTACTCTACAACAAAAACACGAGACAACATCAAATGTAGATTGAATAAATAGTGTATTAACACAATTCACAAGTTACTTAAAACAACACAATAAAAACTTAAATAACTCCAGCTGTTAAAAGCATGGTGTCCACTTGAATCTACCATAAAACAGTCCTTAAGTATCCTAGAGTGTTTTAGGTTCCAATGCAAAAGTTTCCACTGGTGTATATAATCCAAGTTAAGTGATAATCCAATGCAAGTGAGATGCTAGAACGGTAAATCCTTAAAAACAACTCCTTAATCCGGAGTGTTCAGTGCTTTGGTCATTGACCCTGTTATTGCCATGCTGTGTCCTTAATAATGGCCTATATCCTGATTTATGTCATGTGATCAATTCAATGCATCTTTGGTAAACCATGCAGCTGAATCGCCTTTAAATACACATTAAGCGCAACACTTTAAAAGTCAAATATGATTTAGTGAGCAGCTTTATGGTGGTTATATGCTCTAAATGAACATCTATTGTTTCGTTTTAGGCTTCACTTTCTCAATAATACCTGATTTAAATGAAACGTTGTTACTATGAGAGATGTTTCATATGAAACATTATAATTCAGATGTCAAGAGTCTTCTGTCAGCCAAAAGGTTGATGGAGAATTCCAGAGAAGAGAAGAAGCAGGAGACAAAGTGATGATAAAATGAGCAGATTTTAATGAATAATATTAGTTGTGTGTTTCAATGCTCAGAATTCATTACAGCACAAATATAACAGGTGTTATTGTACCACAAACCACAGCAATGGAAAATGACTGCTTCACTTCATCGTCCTTGAAATAGAGACATTCATATTTTCATATTTTACTCATAAAGACAAATATCCACTGAAGCCACAATCATAAGACTAAAAAACTGAAAAATAATACACATGACTTACCCTTGAATGAATCAATAAAATAAATAATGCTATCAAAATATAAATAACGTAACATTTGTCTTAAATATATGCATGCATGTGTGTGTATTTATATATACCTGTACATAATAAATACACACAGTGTATTTATCATGTAAATAAACACTTTTAATTTTGGATGATAATTATTTTGACAGCACTAAAAATGTGTATATAAATGATTATATAATTAAATGTAAAAGTGAAATTAATTAATGATAAATTCTATGTGAATGAAGAATGAATTAATATTAAAGATCGTAAAAAACAAAACAAATGTATGGTTGCTTTCCAAAATACATTTCTAAAGAAAATACTAAATAAATGCAAATTTGTATATTGCAGATTATATTATCAGCATAATAATTTGAGTGAAAATAAAACTTGAGAATATGATCTTAATGTTATTTACAGCAGACTGCCAGAATTATTTTCTTCCTCTGTTTTTAGCTTCACTTATTTGGCAAAAAGAGTCAAGCGATAAGTATTGTCTGACAGAAAACGTTCTACATTTTTAGAAAATATGTTTAATCAAATTGGACTTCGTCAGGCTGAGAAACTGCTGATGAAATATCGTTAAATCTAAGTTTTGGATTATGGTAAGTTTGGGCTGTTTTTAATGGGGACCATCTGCTGTAAATAATGCTTTTATTTCCACAATCTGAACATGTTTTATGAAGTTACAAGCACAATCTGACTAATTGTTGTATTCTACTGCATGAGATCTTTCAAATGATTTATGACACATGACTATCTGAGCTGAGTGATGTTTTTGACATATTTACTGTAATGTTTTATAAATTATGAAAATATGTTTTGCTTATTTATCATCATATAACTCAGCTCTACTTGACACACACAGATATATATATACATAAGTATGTGTATATATATGTATGTGTATATATGTATATATATGTATGTGTGTGTGTGCATATATGTGTGTGTGTGTGTGTGTGTGTGTGTGTGTGTGTGTGTGTGTGTGTGTGTGTGTGTGTGTGTGTGTGTGTGTGTGTGTGAAATGTAAAGTTCAGACTCTGAGCTTATAAATTAAACCTGTTTGGTGTTGATAAAGGCAGTAGTTTTGAAATATGATGATGAATATTATTATTTCATCACTAGGTGGCGCCTGTTGGCGATACACTCGATTCACTTTAGAGGGACTCAACTCGCACTTGTTAAGATTTGATCAAATTACACTAAAAAGCAGAGTTTCTAAGCTTTAAAATGAGACCTAATTTGTATGTATTTTTTAGTGGTTGCTTAGTAATTAAAGTATGAATATTTTGGTAAAATGCATGCTAGTTAATAATGCTAATTGTTTTTATTCACCATATTTTTCCTCATAAACTTTGTGTCTTCCACTTCCAGCTATTTTTAGCTGTACAACACCCCTTGTTTGCTCCTTTATATTGCAAACTGGTGTCTTACCATATTATTTTAATGCATTATCTTAATCACGAACACACTGGTTTGTAGCGCGAACAGTTTTCCCGTTTACTGCACTTTGTTATTCTTCTCGCTATTTTATTGTTATTTTATTTTCCCACAGTGCCTAACGAACCGTAAGTCATGCACATTCACAGAAAACGGCTTACTTACATGCTGGAAAAATTTGGTCGATAAAGTGTTACCAAAATATTTAGGTACTTGTCATGGAAAACAAGAGGGAAACATTGTTAGTATAACTGCAAATGTCAGTATTTAATTGCATGATGCTGTGCTCACCAGTTCACTCTTCTAATCAATTGCACAGCATATCAAAGAAAAAAAAATAGCAGTACTTATTAATGGATGCAAGCGTATTTTTTGCCTGACATCTTGAAAGATTTATTTGTAAACGAATACCAAACTCAAATAAACAATGCATCATACATTTATATTCCATCATTATTTAATAATTTACTATGCATTGCCTGTATTATTTTTTGTGATGGTGTTAAACATCTATGATTTATTATAAATGCCTTTACGTTTAAGATTCATGAATGTTTGCACAAGTTATCGCATGCATCAGAGACTAGTGTTTCAGTGGATATAACACCTTACATGCCGTCTCTTGTGTGTTTTCTTGTGTTTTCTGCCGCTGGAAGATCTTCTCGTCAGGTTGGACGCTCCATGTTATGCTGGATCTGATCGTCATGTCCTGATCCGAGAGGATCTGCTTCATCTAGAGACCAGATTACATCAGTCATTAGTGAACGAGATGAGTTTAGATGTCACTGAACTATAACTAGGGGAAAATAAACACTGCAAACTAAAATGTAAACACTCTTATATTAACATGTATTTAAAAGACAGAAGCTAGACATTAATTAATAGTGAACGAGATCACTCTACCGCCATTCAGATGTCAGTGAACTAAAAAAATTATAATTGTAAATTAAAACAAACACTGCTAAATAAATCTTCCTTAGTATTTGTTTCCTGTTTTTCAGTACAAATAAAATGTAAACGTTCTTAGATCAACATATATTGGAAGCACATAAGATAAGAAGCAAATATTTGTTTTGATTTTTTGTTTTTTTTGCAAGGAATTTCAATGGAAAAATAGCTGATTTTTCAGAGCTCGTTGGCAGTTCTTTTCTAGTTTTATGAAAAAATTCACAGATTTTCACATTTTAAGTCATTTTGCTTCTGATTAATGATGTTTAGAAACATGCAAACATGTGAGTGACAGAAAATTTAAATATAAAAATACAATTCAGTATTGTGTAAAATCACTATTCTGCATATTAAACTGTAATAACATGTTAGTCATATTGAAATACATGCAGAATCATGTCACCTTCTTCTCTATGGCCTCCATCACTGTGGATTCGTCCAGATGTCCGTCTGATTTGACTGTGAATCTCACACGCTGTATTTTCCTGTTTTCACGGCAGTAGAAAGGCAGTGTATTCGAGCAGGTGTCTGCAGCCGTCAGTCCTTCAGTATCGGCTCTCGCACACTCGTTTCCGTTCACGATATCAGGCTGCCCAGACGCCCATTTCACAGAGGACCACGATACACTGGTGTTATCGGACCACAGCCACGGGACCTTGTACAGGCCGATCCAGGCATCCTTGTGGCCCTTGACAGAAAGCACTTGTGCGAGGAACTCGTTCTCTGTGTCGTCTGTAATGGTGGCCAGGTCTACGTGGTGTGTTCTGCAGTGCATTTGAGCATCGTGCCAGTTCTTGCTCGTTTCAATGTGCTTAATCTTGTTCTGAAGTGTGTCCTGTGTGTCTGTAAGGAGTAGATTAGACAGAGAAACATTCTTGAAAATGTGAAAAGCCATACAAAATTAACTATAAGTGTGTAATTTTGTTCATAGAAAATATGGACAAATTCATCCTTAAAAAATGGCTGGCAAAGGTGTTTATAAAGGCAGAGCCCTTTAATCACTTTTTGTAAAACATAGGCTTACATTTGTACATGCTGCTATCTGCACATTGCAAAGTTTCTGGATCAACAACGTTACTTAAATAGTGGATTGAATACGAAACTGTGATGATTGACACTGATGGACATAGAATAAGAGTTCATACTGTGTGTCAGAATAGATCTGTGCTTTAATTCTGGAGTGTAAATGCAAATCAATAGATCTGCCACTTGTTCTGTGTATGTGTTACTTTTTATTTGATAATTGCACTGTTTATACAATAATAGATCAATAATACAGTTTTAATTGTATCAGCTCAGTTTCACTCTGTATGTGTCATGAATCTGGTTGCCACTCACTACAACTGCACATCACCCATGGACTACATCTCCCATCATGCACTGCACACACACATTCCCGTCCACCATTACACCAATCACACAGCTGTCACCATTCACTCATCAACCCTGATTGCCTCACCACACCTGCACCTCATTCACTCACTCACATAAAAGCAGCACACAAACACTCACCCAGTGCGAAGTCTTGTTTTTCCCCTGGCTAACATTTCCGAGCGTTTTCCCTAGTTTGTCTTCCCGTGTTTTACCTGGACTGTTGACTCTCTCTCCTGATCGTTTGCTGCCTGCCTCTCTGACCCCGCCTGCCTACTGGTTATCCTCTCTGTCTGCTGCCTGCCCTGACCCATTGCTCTGCCTCTGTTTACGTATCTGTCTTCTCTACGTTGCCCTCGATACCACTGTTTGATATTTGCCTGTCTGACCACCTCTTTGTTTCAATAAAGCTGCAAGTGGATCTAACTACACTGCCTCTGCGTTACAGTATGGAGTACAGGGAAATACTGTTTATGTAGTTTATATGTTTATACTGAAAACATGCAAAGCGTTTGTTACTGCAGAGTTTCATGCAGTGTCTTTAATAAAACAGTTTTAATTCAGTTATCTTCTGAAGCTGCTTATTTTTTGCCTATGGTATCGATCATATCTTGCTTAAAGCATTTTTTATTTAATTGTTTTGCTGGAAAATACGATTTAAGAATGCATTGGGGTCATTGTGTTGAGTTTATTTGACACAAAATGTAATAATTCACTGTTAATTCATATGATAACACAAAGTTACAGTAACTTATTTCCACTGTGGTCCTTGAGGGGTCAGGTTTCACTGCAAAGAATGATTCATTTCCTCAGTATTTTTGTCTTGTTTTCTTCACAAATAAGCATCCTTGTATAAAGATACATTTACTGGAGATGCAAAATAATTTAAGATAAGAGCTTTATCAACATCTTCATCAAATTTAAGTGGGTTTTTGTTTAAAAATAAGAATAAATAGAGAGTTGTCTTAAATCTTAAGATGTCTTAAAAGTCATTTTGCTTCTGAAGTAAATGTGTCTTGATTAAAATAATGTTCAGATATTTGTACTTGACAACAAGACAAAATACTAACTACATCTTTTTTCTTTTTTCTGCGAGTATGAATTTTAAGAATTGTATGCTTGTTTGTTTTTTAAATCTATCAAAGATCTATGAGTACTGTATCATTTTTTACCAGTTTGGCAAAATAAGTTGTCTTGTTGAGTACAGTATCTGTCTCCCCATCGTCCATTTTTATATACAGCCCCACAGGCCTCATTTGTTTCCGGTCCGGCTGAGAGGAATCCCACTTCTTATAGCTGATCGGTGTGTGTTGATACGACCAACGCCAAGTGACTCTTTTGAAGCCGATCCAGGCGTCAGATGTACAGTTCACAGCGTCTGCTGCCTCCTTTAGTTTGGCTCTATCTTCATCGCTCTGAACCGTCGCCAGATCTGTGTATATCTCTCTGCAGTACGACTGCGCTTCTGCCCAGGTCTTCGGCTCTTTGATCAGGACGAATCGATACAGGTCACATGAAGCCTTCGACAGGATTCCTGCTGCAGGAAAATCAATAGTGTTTAGTTGATCTAAACCTCTGATCTGACATCAGTTTCTGTCACTAACACTCACCGAGAAAAACAATGAGTTGAATCTTGTTCTGCATCGTCTTGTCTTCACAGGTTTGTTCACTGAAAGAAACGACAAGAATACGACATGCTGGTTAGTTTTCTGATATTGAAAGTGTTTAATATGACTAAATTCACCAGTTTACCAACAAAAGTATGTTTAACGGTCAAGTTTCTTCATTAAGTTAACTCGTCAAATTAACCAATTTCTACTTCATTGTTGTAACTTACATGAGATTTGACTTGATTGTATTAAGTTAGTTTAAAATAAATTAAGTTGAACTTACTTGTACAACCAATTTGATAATGCTTATTTAAGGTGAAATAGGTACATTTTTTTACAGCCATGGAAATCACAACAAACCCCAATTTACCTGCTCTGGAGAAACTGAAGCTTGATCTTCTCACCTGTATATCAAGTGTCTTCTCTCGACAAACGTGTATTTTACTATCTACCCAACTCTTCATGCATTACATTATAAAATAGTTTTGTCTTGTACTGCGTTTAAGATGGTGAGACTGATTTACATTTCTGCTTTTGCTGCAATGTGAGGCTCTTTATTCAAATAGGCTAATGTGGTCATACTTCCTGGTTCTAGTAAGAACTCTAGCTGCTGCATTTTGGACCATCTGTAGTTTGTTTATTAAGCGTGCAGAACAAACACCTAATAAAGCATTACAATAATCTAACCTTGAGGGCATGAATTAACATGTCTGCATTTGACATTGAGAGCATAGGTCGTAATTTAGATATATTTTTGAGATGGAAAAATGCAGTTTTACAAATGCAAGAAACATGGCTTTCGAATGAAAGATTACTATCAAATAGCAATCCTAGGTTCCTGACTGATGACGAAGAATTCACAGATTAGTCATTGAGTGTTAGAGAGTGGTTATTAGATGCAGAGTTTTTGGTCCAATAATTGCCACCTGCCTTTTTCTGAATTTAGCAGCAAGAAATTACCAGTCATCATATTTATATATATAAACTATGCATTACGTTAGTTTTGCAAATTGGTATGTTTACGTGAAGAAATATAGAGCATTCTAGAGTATAGAAATATAGTATCATCAGCATAACAGTAAAACTAATGCCATGTTTCCATTTCCAGATTACATCTTCCGAGGTAACATGAAATGCATGAAAAGTAACAGTCCTAGTACTGAGCCTTGTGGTACTCCATAATGCACTTGTGATCAATATGATATCTCTTCAATTACTGCCATGAATTGGTGACAGTCAGATGAGTATGATTTTAACTATGCTAATGCACTTCCACTAATGCCAACATATTTTTCTAGACTGGAAAACTGGGTTGGCTTTCAGGGGTGGTTCTCAATTGGTTCAGGTCATATTTAGAAGGGAGAGGTTATTATGTGAGTATAGGAGAACATACATTTAATTGGATGTCCATGTCATGCATAGTCCCACAAGGCTCAATTCTAGCCTGCATATGCTCCCACTAAGTCAAATAATCAGAGAGAACCAAATTGCCTATCACAGCTATGCTGATAATACCTATTTATCGCCAAATGACTACAGCCCCATTGACTCCCTCTATCAGTGCATTGATGAAATGAACAGTTGTATGCGCCAGAACTTTCTTCAGTTAAACAAGGAGAAAACTGAAGTCATTGCATTTGGAAACAAAGATGAAGTTCTCAAGGTGAATGCATACCTTGACTCTGTGTTTCAAACAAGTAAAAAGCAGGGCCCATATTTATCAAGTTTCTCAAAGTGCCATTTCAGTCTTAAGTGCTGAGAATTCATGAAATTTACTCCTACTTTCAAACTTAAGTATAAAAGCAAGTTATCAAATATCTTACAGCTAAGAATCACTCTTACTCTCCCAGTAATTTAAGACAGCTCGAGAGGTCTCTCGAATTGTTAGGAGTTGCCAGCAGGGGCTTGTGATGGCGTACAGAGACAGAGACATGCACAAATCTTTCAAGAGAAGGAAGAATGTTCTTGAAATGTTTAGCGACGAGCACTTAATAAAACTGTTACATTTCCTCAGTTATTCAAAAGTAGCAAAGAACTTTACATTACCAAAGAACATCATTACTGACTTCAGTCTAATGTGAGTATTATGTGATCTACACTGTATGATGAATAAATCTCTTAACTCTTATTTACACTGCATGCATCTGCAGAGCATTACAGCTCCACCGTCACCGGAGCTGATCAGCCGTGCCGTGCTGCACCTCTAAAGATAGGCACCTAGTCTACTTTTGATGGATAACAAGAAGTCGGTTGTTGAATAATTTGTCTGTCCAGTTCCCACTAATGAGTCTGAGGGTGAATTGTAATCCTGTCCAGGTCCATTCAAGGGTTTTGATTTTGAACGATCTGATGGTCCACTTTCAAGTAATGTGTTTGAAGTTTGTTTCAGTCCCGTTGCAATAAATGAACATGTTATCTGCCCCCTCAGTCCAGTCATGATCTCAGAAACCTTAACTGAGCTCTTAACTCTGTCTGCCATGAGCCCAGAAATCGTCTGGGACAGACATGGAGTGTATTTAGCCACTTGTCTGTCCCGTTTTGACCAATGAGACTGATTTCGAATGGTCTACCAGTCCAGTTTCCATCCATGTACCTGATTTTGAACAGTCTATCTGTACTAATGTAACTGTTGAATATGCCGTTGAACTGTCTGCCTATCTGGTTTCTGTTAGCGATAAGTCTAATTTTGAACCATCTATCTGTCCCATGTTAATTAATGAGCCCGAGTATGATTTATCCTCCTGTCGAGTTTCTGTCACTTATCTGTCTGCTTCAGCTTCTGTCAATGCTCCTGATTTTGAGCTATTCTGCTAGTTCTATTCCAGCCAATGCAGTTGATGTTGGACGGTTTGTCTGTCCAGTTTCTGTCAATGAGCCTGATTATGAACTGTCTGCCCACTCAGTGGTCACCAGGGAAACTGTTAAGAAACTCTTTACATTTCCTGCCTCGGTCCTTGTGGCCGTGAATGCTCTTTCTGTGTTGTCTGTCTCTGATTTCTCTAGGTCTCAGTCTCTACTATGGTCTCTTGATCAGTCTAGCTCGCCGTGGGTGTCCTCTGCTTCATCTGCTTTGCCGTGGTGGTCTTCTGCTCGGCCCTGGTGGGCTCCAGTCCCGTCTGTTCCACTCTAGGTGCTGATTCACCATCTGATCTGGATACGAACTGGATCTGGTGACTACAGTGAACATCTGGGCTGGATACGGACCAGATCTGGTGACTACGGTGACCTCGGAATAAAAAAGAAACTTCGAATATTAGCTTAGATGTCAATCTTCTTACAATGTAACAAGTACATTGTGTTTTACGGGAAGTGTTCCCAGTTCCGGGTTGACCTAATTAATGCAGTCTAACAATCATTTAACAGATTTTAATATTAGAAGTATATTAGTGTGTTATGTGTGTCCAGATTTTCAGCCCTGCTGGACATCTAGAGGAGCAGTAGGTGAAAAGATGAGACATGAAAATACTCCTAGACCAGCGGTTATTAATCCTGCTCATGGGAGCCCAGCTCTGCAGATTTTGTAAGTCTCTCTTCTCTGACATGCTCAGTTCAGTTCGTGGAGTCTCTCCTAATGAGCTGATGATCTGAATCAGGTGTGTTAAAATAATCTAGATACATTTTAATGTGAGTGAACATGAAAGGAATTTAAGAGCTTTTCAAGCAATACAATGCAGTGCATGAGTCATACTGTTTTCTTTAATGTTATGATTATGTGAAGATAATTTATCAATAGCTTCATGATGGGGATGAGTGAATGCTGACAGGATTTTTCCTGGTGAACTCTCCTCTTTATTTGTTTAGTTTAAAACAGACAGTGACAAATGAGCTCTGGGTTGATGTAATGCTGTTTAGGAGATCAGATGAGGTTTAATTAACCCATGCAGTTTTTACTGCAGTATCTAATGCAAAGACACTCAATGTTTGCATATTCTTGAATTTGTTAAGCTAATGATGCACGTCAATGCTGAAAAATCAAAGAAAGGAATTATTTGCATGAAGAGTTACGTTTTTATTGACAATTGCTCAGGATGATGGGATCTGCAATGTGTATTCTAACAAGCTTTATTATATTATAAATGGACTAGTGTAGTCACATTTTTATTATTATTATAACTCTTAATGTTTAATCTTGGGTGAATTGATTAAATCCTCCAATAGAGTACGAACATTTTAGCTCAACAATAGTTGCTATAGGAGGGAGAATTCAGTGTGTTCAGTATGTAATTATTTATGTAATTTACTAGCATTTTCTGAGAGACAATTGTTTCTCAACCAGATTTTTGTGCAGTTTATCTAATCAGTTCTACAGTATGCATACAATCCATAGTTTTCTTAAACAGGTTGTTATTTTGTTGTTGTTTTTTTACAAACTTCATGAAGATCAGTACAAAAACCTAACAAGCCTGTATTTTCTTCTCAGATTAAGGTCAGATTAAACTGATATTTTGGGCAATTGCAAATCTGTAATGGAAGCAGCAACTGAAATATCTTGCAAAGAGAAGAGAGATGAGTTATAGTATCTCTAACATCTGATCCCAGATCATCTCATTCTTACCCATCGTTTAGGGGGAAATCTGTCTGAAAGAGATGATGTCACAGTGAATAATCCAATCAATGTGGAGAAAACTGGTCTCTTTGAATGGTTCCAAAAAAATGAATGGAAATGTGTGTAGATTTTCTGTCTGTCCAAAGTAATGCTGATGATGTGACTGTTTGTGAAGTTTATCTAATGTTATTCTCAACATTTAGTATGTTGTTTAGCTGTTAGAGTAGAAAATATATCAGCTGTTATATATTTTGAAAGTAGGAAATGTTTTAACAAATTTGCAACACGCATTCAAACCTTTCTCTTTCCTAATGAACATTAAATTTGCCTCTAATTAATTTACTTCATTTGTTTGTTTGCATTTGGTAGATGCTTTAATCCAAAGCACTGGATTTGCACTGGATTTCATTATTTCAGACATTCCCAGGGAACGCAATGATAAGAATGAAATACTCTAGATAAAAAATATGCAGAAAAGCGATGATATAGATCATTATCTAGTCTTGTGTAAACTCCATATAGCTAAAGCCGTAAATTCAACTCCTTGTTACAAGTTTTGTAGAAACATCACTTCTACCTCGAAAGACTGCTTTGTAAGTAATCTTCCTGATGTATGTCAATTCCTCAGCATATCCAACAGCAAAAAAACTGGATGATGTAACAGAAACTATGGACTCTCTCTTTTCTCAGAAGTCTAGAAGACTTGAAGTTTTCTAGCACTTTAGATACGGTTGCTCCTTTACGCTTAAGGAAGATTAAGCCGTGGTATAATGACCACACTCGCGCCCTAAAGAGAGAAGGCCAGAAAATGGAGTGCGGCTGGAGGAAAAAAAACTAGAGGTATTTCGTATTGCTTGGCAGGAAAGTACCCTATCCTACAGAAAAGCATTAAAAACTGCTATATCTGATTAATTTTCATCTCTGTTAGAAGAAAAAAAACATAACCCCAGGTATTTATTCAATACAGTGGCAAAATTAACTAAATAAAATAAGCATGAACAGGTGTTGACATTTCCCCAACAGCAATGATTTTATGAACTATTTTACTTCCAAAATCGATACTATTAGAGATCAAATTGTAACCATGCTGCCGTCAGCAACAGTATCACATCAAATAGTTCATTATAGATCCCCTGAGGAACAATTCCACTCATTCTCTACTATAGGAGAGGAAGACTTGTATAAACTTGTTAAATCACCTAAACCAACAACATATATGTTAGACCCTATTCCATCTAAACTACTAAAAGAGCTGCTTCCAGAAGTCATAGATCCTCTTTTGGTCATTATTAATTTGTCATTGTTATTAGGATATGTCCCCAAAACCTTTAAAGTGGCTGTTATTAAGCTTCTCGTTATAAAATCACAACTTGACCCCAAATATCTAGTTAATTACAGACCAATCTCAACCTCGATCTCGCCCGATCTTACATCTGTGTAAAATGAGAAAATATAATGAGATTATTGTCAGAAGTAGAAGTGAATGTTCTGGTGGATCACTGGCAAAGAAAGAAAAATACAACTGTGATTGCTTTAATACAAGGATTTTCACAGATCGTCTTTAATCTTTAATACAATAGCTATATTACAAATTTACAATAGGCTCCAGTCTCTATATCTCCTTTCTCAGCGAAGCCCTGGACAAATCTCCATAGGCATCAGTAGAATTTTGTAAAAGAACATAGAAAGAAATCATAAAAACAGTCAAAAGAGCATCAAAGTGTATTATATTTATTGGGACCTGAGATTCAAAGCAGTGGAGTCTGAGAATGTTTCTACTAAAAATGTAATATTTAATCAGATGACTCCAACTGATATGAATAATAGATCAGATGTTTTATTGTGTTTTATTAAGATACTGTATTGGGGTTTAGGGTTTTTCCTCTTGAAGTCTGAACCATTTCTATGTATCCACTAAAAGCAAAGTAGTTAATAATTACACTCTCCTCATGAGCATAATTTCAAATGTTAAGTTGTCTTTTAATTTCAAAGTTGAAATTTTATTTCCTTGTCATGTACAAATAAATACATTGCATATTGTTTATTATTTATGAAACACTCTTAAAATGCTGATTAATAATACTGAATGTCGATGAGAAAACCGTCTTGTCACAAACCTGGTTTATTTAAACGATCTGAGTCATGTATGTTACCCTGGACCACAAAACTGTTTTACATGAGTTTTGTCGTGATTCTTATATTATTTGTTTATTGTGATGCTGATGCTGCATACATTGCCCTGTGAAGGATCAGATAAAGATATTGCAAGCAGTGCTTTTGAACTGAACTGAAAGCAGTTTAAGTTCTGCTTCGGTTGACTGCTGCTGCTGTGTTTACTGTCATCAAAAGACACTTGCATTGCATTTAACATAAACATGTTTTAGTCATGCTCATGCATTACCGAGATCGAATGCATGATTTTGGCATGCTTTGCTCTACTCATTAATCCTGAAAATGCAACTGCAGTAATGCATATTATGATTCTAAACATTAAAACATTTTACAGAGTTATGCATATGCACAGTTAAAGGAGATTGCAATAAACGTTTGCTGCCTACATACCATCTAAGATAACTCATGCAACTGTACGTTATTTAAGGCTATTCTGTTTGTAAGGGTATTATTATATACACAGCTGTCCCTCATAATGGCTGTAACCGGTTTTATATAACCCTGTGACAATAAGACCATTGAAATGTCTGTCCTGTTGGGTTCAGATGATCTGGAATATAGTCATACTGTTGTCTTTAATGTTATGATTATAGCTTCACGATGCTGTGTGCATGAGGATGAGTGAATGCTGACAGGATTTTTCCTGCAGAACTCTTCTCTTTCTTTGTTTAGTTAAAACAGACAGTGATGAATGAGCTCTGGGTTGATGTAATGCTGTTTAGGAGATCAGATGAGCTTTTATTAACCCATGCAGTAACTAATGCAAACACACTCAATGTTTGCATATTCGTGGATTTGTTAAGCTAATGATGCATGTCAAGTGCATTTACACAAATACTGAAACATCTCAGAAATTGGTTATTTGCATGGAGAGTCACGTGTTCATTAACATTTGACCTGGGATGATGGGATCTGCCATGTGTTTTAGAACAAATACCAAACAAGCTTTATTATATGTATATTTTAAATGGACAACACTGTAAAACAGAGTAGTTTTAATTGATAGTTTCAATAAAAATACATAATTTCTATGCTAGGTAATCAAAGAAGTCCATAAGAATGTATTAATGTTTTGTCAGAAACCGAACTGTGGAAGAAGCAAAAATATTTTCAAATGTTCTTATGCAGTTACTATAATATGTTTATTTACGTTGTAGGTTAAATGTCTTGACTGGATTATATTTTGTAAGTAAAAAAAAAAAAAAATACGACTCCGGTGGGACTCGAACCCACAACCTTTGAATCACATCGCTAGACATGCCTAGAAGTCCAATGCGCTATCCATTGCGCCACGGAGCCACCTGTTGACTGTGTTTCACATTACACATAATATTTATAACTTATATGTATAGTGTTGTATTTGTATTTAGTGTAGAGTATTTGTAGCTTTATATGTCTATTAACCCGATACATTATGAATATTAATTATTTCAATGTTATTTTAGATCGGCTTTGTTTGTTTGTCTTGTATCGTTTCTCGCATGCGATACTGTGATTGGCTGAGATGGCCGGACACGTGACA
>CM050413.1:41306234-41323734 GCA_027564155.1 Gymnocypris eckloni scoliostomus | reverse complement strand
TCTGTCATGACAAAATCATGTGCAAGCCTAATTAAACAGTAAAAACATGTTACTTAATGTAAATTTTAGTCTTTGTCTCATAATTATGACTTAGTATATCATTCATTTTGATGGTTATCTCATAATCTTGAATCTTTTCTCATAATTTATAATGTCATAATTTTGGCTTAATTATCAAATTTTTATAGATTTATAAAAAATTATATGTAATTTTGACTTTGGTTATTGTTGAAAAATAATCCCAAAAAACATTAAAGGTGTATTAGAATAAAAAAAAAAAATTAAAG
Source organism: Gymnocypris eckloni scoliostomus (assembly GCA_027564155.1). Lineage (NCBI taxonomy): Eukaryota > Metazoa > Chordata > Actinopteri > Cypriniformes > Cyprinidae > Gymnocypris > Gymnocypris eckloni. The sequence continues at coordinate 41,323,447 of CM050413.1, read as the reverse complement.
ACACAAATATGAAAATTCAAAATTGACAAAAGTTGAAATTATAATATAAAAGTCAAATATTTTATACGCTAAATCATAATTCTAAGATAAAAGATCGAAATGACAAAATCATAAGTGTTGCAATCAGATTTTCAGAATCTGAAAAATCTGATTTGATGGCTTTTTGTCCCTCAATTCAGATTTTTATTTCATAATCGTGATTTGTTTTAAAGAACTGTGGCTTCATATGTCATAATTTGGTAACTCTTTGAAATAGAGAACACTTATTCACTATTAACTACGACTTTTCCCTCAATAAACTCCTAATTTGCTGCTTATTAATAGTTAGTAAGGTAGTTGTTAAGTTTAGGTGTTGAGTAGGATTAGGGATGTAGAATGAGGCATATGTGACCCTGGACCACAAAACCAATCTTTTGTTATGATTGGACAATATTTGAAAATCTGGAATCTGAGGTTGCAAAAAAATCGAAATAGTGAGAAAATCATCTTTAAAGTTGTTCAAATGAAGTTCTTAGCAATGCATATTACTAATCAAAAATTAAGTTTTGATATATTTATGGTAGGAAATTTACTAAATATCTTCATGTAACATGATATTAATATCCTAATAATTTTTGGCATAAAAGAAAAATCGATAATTTTGACCCATGCAGTGTATTTTTGGCTATTGCTACAAATATACCCACGACTTAAGACTGGTTTTGTGGTCCAGGGTCACATATGTGCTTAATTACTACTAATAAATGGCTAATATTCTAGTAATATGCATCCTAATAAGCAACTAGTTAAGAAACCCTAAAATAAATTGTTACCTATAATTTAGACTTTTATGCCATAATTATGATTTACCCCAAAAAATTATTACTCGAATAGAAAACATGCACAGCAAACCCGATCACTTTCATGTAAACACTACATTCAGATTCATCAATCGGGATGAATTCAGTCCAATGGAAACAAGAGTTGTGCATGTAAAACATACCCAGAGTCAGTTTAGTGGCCTGATATTCTAACACTAGGTGTATTCACCATTTTATCTCCCGATGCTCTTTTGCAGGTCGCTCAGGGCATTTGTTTACTATCCTATAGCTTCTCAAAAAAATGCCCTGCGGAGGATCAGCGGATGTACCTGGCTTTAGCTAAGGAGGCCTTTGAGATCGGCTTGCTAACAAAGACATTAGGAGACATCATCACAAGCAAGCTGGAGTTACACACGTTCCTCAAAGCCGCTTACTGCTTAGCCACGACTCACAGATGGATGCTCGGCCCGTCAGAAACCATCATCTCAGCGATGAGCACCTGTCGCGAAGCCATGACTTTATTTGTTGACTATTGCACCAAAGCAGATTCCACTTTGTGCACCGAGATCATGGTGAAGATACAGCAGATTAAGTTGGTGTTGAAGGTGGAAACTTTTCGTAATTCCGATCCGCAATCTTTTATTCCCGACAGCTACCGTTTAATGGAGTTCGGGCCTGTTTTGTTCACGCTCTGCGATTTTGCGAAGGCATTGGATGCTTTTGGAAAGCACCACAAGTCTGTTTGCGAGGTGTTCGAGAACGGCGCTCGACGTGGTTCATGCTCGAATCACGCGCAGTGTATAACGGCGTTCCAGACGGACACGGAAGCTCTCGCAACGGAGATGCAGAAAGCAGATCATTCACGTCCGTTTTCCTCCAAGGAGAATCCATCTGGAAGCGGATCGTCTTTAATTCTGGTCGATCAAAGTTGTCGCTCTGTCGATGAACAAAGCAGCCTTGGATCTTATGAGCTGGTTGATGACTTCAGCAATGCGAGTCGAGAAGCGAACATCGTCAATCCGAGCAATCGAAGTAGTGCTAGTCCATCTATCCCCAACACGGGAAGCCCAAGTCAATCCCAATTGCCGCAAGAGCTCGCCATAACTGAAGATGTTGAGGACAACCCATCAGAAACATCACAAACCCAATGGAGAGACAATCAGAGGAACCAGAACGCAAGAGCGTCTTCGAGTTCCTTCAGTAGTGGCTCTTCATGGGAACGTTTTTCTAGACAGTCTCAAAGTGGCATAGAAACCGAGGAGGACGTTGCAGATCCCTCTCATGATGGCAACGATGCAAGCGTTGGTTGCACCAAAGCTGGAAGCATATCTTCGTTTTCCCTCAGCGATAGCTCCGCATCAAGTTCTTCTTGGCAAAAATTCCCCATAAGCCCGGTCGCTAATGTAGAACGTCTTAAACGACTTGAACATCAGTCTCAGAGCAGTATAGAAACCGAGGAAGACGTTATTGACCTCTCTTACGATAGCAGCGTAATCAATAACAATGCAAAGGTTGGTTGCACCAAAGGTGCAAGCACTTCTTCGCTTTCCCTCTACGATAGCTCCGCATCACGTTCTTCTTGGCAAAAACTCCCCATAAGCCCCGTCACTGATGTAGAACGACTTGAACATCGGTCTCAGAGCAGTATAGAAACCGAGGAGGACGTTGCAGATCCCTCTCGTGATGGCAAGGATGCAAAGGTTGGTTGCACCAAAGGTGGAAGCACTTCTTCGTTTTCCCTCTGCGATAGCTCCGCATCAAGTTCTTCTTGGCATAAACTCTCCTTAAGCCCCGTCGCTAATGTAGAGCGACTTGAATTAACACACAAGAAAGAAAGGACAGATAAGCATCTTGAGGTCCCAGACAAGATTCCAGAATGCCAAGGAACGACTCTGCCGTCCACCGAGAGCGACCCGTTTGAGGAACTGGGGTTTGAGCATCTGTCAACACCGAGTCACCGTGCAAGGACTGCTTTGAGAAATGCATCGTGGGAAGCGACGTCCTGACTGAGCGTGACTACCGATGTCTCTTGGCGGAGTTTGTCAGCGATGCCTGATTGAGAGACTGCCGAACAAACCGCTGAAACCTCTGGATCCCACACAACTGGAGAAGGCCTACGGTAAGGGATAGGGCTGTCAAATACAATTTTGATTTTAATATAATGTTCCTGTGGCTCAGTGGTAGAGCATTGCGTTAGTAGCGCAAAAAGTAATGGGTTCAATTCCCAGGGAACACACATACTGATAAATAAATGTATAGCCTGAATGCACTGTAAGTCGTTTTGGATAAAAGTGTCTGCTAAATGCATAAATGTAAAATAAAAATCGAATGCAAAAATTGATTGTTTTTCAGTCATTTTGTAAGTGATGTGCCATGATGTTTCCATTGCAAATTGAGGTGAACGGTTGTAATAGAAGCACACGTCCTCATCTGATCTGGCAGATTGCATGGTCTTGAAGTACTCGAAGGCCTCTGACGTCTGGATAGGCTCCGAGAGCAGCGTTTACATCGGGAAACTGATGGGTGTACAGGGCAAACAAAGACGAGCCATCGAGGTGCTGTACCTTCACCAGGAACAACTGCTCAGCAGGTGCAACTCGATTAGATTCATCCATTAACAATCATGCCACAAGAATTAAAACATTTCTCAGGACTGTGATTTTATTTTCCATGCAGATTTTGCCTTAATACAGATTTTTGTATTTCTCAATCTACAAAGTATTACCCAAGTATATTGCATAAATCTGAGAGAGAAAAAATGCTGTTTTCATATAGCAATCCTGTATGTTTATTTAATGCATGGATTGCTTCCAACAGCATTGCATGAGTTAGCATTGCCACCTCTTGGCTATTTGGCCACAAGTAATATATGTATTTGATTTGTAAAGAATAATAATGATTAATATTAGTCGTATTGAATGAGGGAGATAAACAGGTTTTGCTGCTTTCTTGTTCTTAGAGGATCATATGCATGATTGCATTATTGTATACAGAAATGGTATGCTATGTACGTTTGCACTCTTTCAATTTTCAGCTATGTAGCAAAGGAATACCTGAAGGCTAAAGGGCTCCATGCGCACCTTGATGATGTGGAGAGACAGATGACTGCACAATACTACGTTACCGAGTTTAATAAACGCCTTTACGATAATAACGTCACAACCCAGATCTTCTTCATCCCATCTGAAGTGCTGCTGGTGAGAAATGCTTTATTTGCTTCATGTCCCATTATGCAAATCATATATAATGGTTTTGTTATTCTATTGTGGATATGGCGAATCGTGTGATGGTTTATGAGTAAGATCCAACATTAAATCAGAGGTGTAGAGTTTAATGCAGCTGTATGCACACGTCTGTTTCAGATTCTGGAGGAGGATCGAATCGTAAGCTGCTTGTCTGCAGAGCCGTACATGTCTGGGACGTTTGTAAAACTCACAAACAACGCAAGAGATACTGACAAGAAGCGTGAGGCGACTAAATACGGCGTCGCCTTCGGTCATTTCACCTACGAGTTCTCCGGTCATCAGGAGGTCGTGGTGGATCTGCAAGGTGAGAGATCGGAGTACAGGCCTCAAATTAAGGCTACGCTCAGGCCCTCGCCAAGCCCGTGTCCGACAGCTCATCAGAATTACCGGCCCGAGTCCGGCCCGAGTCCGACCCGAGTCCCCCCCCCCCTTCTCCCAAAACAGATGATGCTACTGTTTCAGCTATTACAACAGTTCAGTTTTTATATGTAATGCCAAAGTGATTGTGTTTCGTTTAGTTTCTTTGTTAATTTCGAAAAACTTTTGGAGAATTATTTTTGTTCATCATACGTTTTATTTCTTTTTTAAAGTAATGGCCAAGCGGACAGCCACAGACACAGCCTATGATTGATCAATTTAGCCTTCTCAAATCATCACGACTTGCCTAAAATAAAATATATTGATATAAAACAGTTCAAGCAAGTAACAATGTTTAAACGTTAAACCTAGATAAATGTGCGCTGTATCCGATAGTTTGTGTGGAGAGTCGAAGCTAATGCGCAGTGCAATCAAATGCATTTTCTTCAATGGAAACAGCTTAAAATATGCTGGAAATTTTGCTCATAAAGATAATAGTAATACATCATTCAAACTGTAAAGGGTCTTCTTTTATTTGTGTGCACGTATCAACAAAACGTTGTGCTTTTATAAAATTAAGAAAATGCGCTTTCTGCCATTTCGTCTTGAACAGGAGCGCTTCACAATAATAAACCGAAACTACATGCCTCACAAACAGAAAAAATACATCTTTAAATTACTGCTTAACGAGATAAATCAAATTGAAAACAAAAGCTGTTTTATTATAGTCATAATCCATAAAGATGCACTTCTCTCTAAAGGTACATCTAATGAGGAGATGGCATCTTCATCATTGCGACACTAGTTTATAAGTAAATAACTCAAATTCTACTCATTTATGGTAATTATGTTTGCTGGAGATTTACGGCAAGCTTTATTGCGTATATTTGATCACAGAACTCTTCAGCTGCTGCGGTTGTGTCTCGTGTTGTTTCCACCAGCGTGGCAATTTGTTTTCATCACTAATTGATGTATGTCTAAGATATAAAAATAATCATCACTAATTGATGTATGTCTAAGATATAAAATAAGGAGATAAAACAGCGTCTGAACTATGAAAAATTGGTACTAGATGAAGAAAGTTGGAACAACATCATAAACATAATTATCACGGCTTATTGAAAAATATACTTGCAAGACTTGTAAGCAAATTCTGTTAAGAAACTCAAACTCGATAAGATCATGTCCAAGTATAGAGAATACATCCGAATGCTGGATAAAGACGGGCTTATGATTTTTGTATGCTTTTTTGTTGTTGTATTAAAGGCTTTTCCAGAGGGGTTTGATTTCTCTCCATCACTGCATAAAGCAGAAAATACTGTCAACAGACAGAAAGCAAACACATTTTCACCATGTTTTTGGAGTAAAATGTTATAAAAACTGATTTGAAAAAACCCTCAGTAAAATTCTTCAGTAAATATTGGTGCTGAAATGAAGAAACACTGAGAAAATGGCCTTTAAAAATGTGTATTGTAACTGAAATCTAGACGCAAATAGATAAAGTGCAATAATACAACCAGGCAAATGACATATAGCCTTCAGATTATAGAGATGTATAAAACATTGTTTTGTAGCTTCTTGCTAGAAACGAAACATGTTTGTAATGTTCTGTTTTTCCTCCTCAGGATGGATAACGGCCAACGGGAAGGGCCTGACGTACCTGACCGACCCTCAGATCCACTCGCTGCTGAAGCCCAGAAACTTCCAGCAAACCGGAATCAACAACTTCATCGAGCATCAGCACGGAGCCCAGTGTAACCAGATCTGCCACGCCGCCGGACTCCAGCAAATCAGATCATATCAGTGTCAAAACTGCCTTAATTTACCCGGATATAAAACATGCGCCTATCAAATATCAGATGTTTTATTTATAGGCTATAAAACAATGTTCGTATGAGATATGAGGAAGTGACTGTTATTATCAGTAACACATCATCTGACAGCAACCTTTGCATGTGGTTCCTGATTGTGAAATATCTGGGTCACGGTCGTTAATCATGTGACTGAAACCAGATCAACTCCATTCCAGAGCGTCACTGCAAACACTCAACACTCCTGCGTTTACACTCTGTTTGTGACCGGCATGGAAATATCAGAGGACTTAAAACTGTCTTATGTCAAGTGAAATGTTTTTTGTTGTGCTTTTCACATTACATATCCTTGTAAAGCAGCTTTAGTGCATGACACTGTAGTTATTAATGTAATACATTACAGTGCGTATTTTAGGTAACATAATCAGGCTACTTTTGACCTGACTTGTTTATTACGGTGACTTAAATTGGATAATTGTACCATATTGATATTACCCCCTTTGTGACTGAGCATGAAGTGCTTTAATGAAAAGCTAATAATTAATTAAATCATAACAATGCCAAATAAAATAAAACGTTTTAAAATAACACAATAAAAATAAAATATTGTATTTGTTGACATGCATGTCATGTGATCATTAACCAACATCAGAACATGCAAATGTTAATTATTAAAGTCTTTATTTTTAAATCTCAGGGTACTTTAAGTAATTATATTAGATGAAAGACCCCCAAAAATTGCATGCATTACGTTTAAATAAAAAAATGATGTGAATTTGTGCATTTTAATGTATTTGAAAAACAAACGCCTTCCAAAGACAAAGTAATACATGATGAAATAAGTCGAATAATAAATATTTCAGTAGTTGACGTAATGTTATAATGCTAAAAAAACACTTTTTAAAACTGAAATGATTTGTATAAATATATATATACACACTACAAAACAAATCCATATTTTAATATACATTTGCATATCTGCCTCACAGTTATGCTCAGCCCTTTTAATAAAATTATAATTATATAATCTATAAAATATAAGGATACAATCTAATATAAACAAAAATCAAAAGTACATTAATCCCAATATGTAGCACAAAAGCAGTCATACGCAGCACAGCTATATTTAGTCAACAATATATTGTACGAGTCAAAATTATACATTTTTATTGTGTGCCAAAAATCATTAGATATTAATAAGATCATGTTCCATAAAGATATTTTGTACATTTCCAACATCAAAACTTCATTTTGATAATTAATATGCATTGCATTTGAACAACTTTAAAGATGATTTCCTCAATATTTAGATTTTTTTGCACCATCAGATTCCATATTTTCAAATATTGTCCAAACCATACATCAATGGATATATGATTTATCCAGCTTTCAGCTGATGCATGAATCTGAATGTTGAGAAATGGACCCTTCAGACTGGTTTTGTGCTCCATGTGGAATCATGTTAAACTGAGGTTGAGTCGGTTAGGGACTGAATGAGGAAGTGCTGGCAGTGTTTACTGCGCTGAGAGCCGCTGGAGGTCACAGACAGGGTCAGATATCAGAGCTGTAAACATGAAGGTGCTGCTGGGCTTGTGTTCACTGCTTCTGCTGGTTCTGCTCCTGACTGGAAGATGCTCGGCACAGAAGCCGCGTCGATGCCGTGAGTCTGTCTAACCATGTCTGTACTGTGTATGTCTATGTCAGATATTGTTTAGCTCAAACTGTGTTTTCTGATGTTGGTCACTATTTTTAATCACAGGACATTTCTTATGCTTTAATTGACACGAATGCATGCAAAGTATCTAGTTTATACACCATGAATACTGTATAGCCTGATAATAACAGAAGAATTTAAAGCACTGTCATCTGTAATCTGATCTGTCATGTAAGAAAACAGAGCCGGGGGTCCTCACATACATGATTACATAAATTAATACTTGTAATCTGACTATGGATTGCATGATTTTGTATTGATTCTCCCTAATTCCTCTTTTAAACATTGCTTTCTAAAACATCTCCAGCTTACACACGGTCAGAAAGTCCAGTTTTGAGGACGTTGATCATTAATAGCATTTAAACACTGGCTTTACAAACTCATCCAGCTTTAAGTGTTTCAGCACATTGATGTTTAGTAGCTTATTTAACCGTCTGAGGAAGGCTTTCCTTTCAAACGCATTCAAATGCATAATTTCACAAACTTGTATTTATTTTGATATCTGATGCTCTATCACCTAATATATTTGCTTGAAGCACCCATGATATTTAAAAATATATTACTGCTGAAATATGACATTTGCATTATAGTCACATGACATGCTTTTCATTAAGTCATTATAAAATAATAATAATTTAAAAATGTTATGATTAATGTATTAATAGCTGTTCTTTAAACTCATAAAACTTTGTATAATTTTTAATAAATGTAAAGCACTTAATGTTGATAACTACAAATGTAATATATTTCATTACTCTGTGTCAATATTATCCATTTAAATCAATGTTATAAACGTGATAGGTAAAAGTTTGTATTATATTATGATTATATTAACTAAACTGTGTAATGTGGATTACGTTACTAACTATAATTATGGTTATGTAATTTGGAAACAGTAACAGATTACAGTTTGTACCCAGCTGCTCACAATGTAAACATGAGTGTTTTGCGTATATATATATATATATATATATATATATATATATATATATATATATATATAAATGTAAATGTGTGGTCTCTGCATTACAGGAACTCCTCTGCTGCTGTCCGGCAGTATGAGCGTGGTGAGTTATGATTATGAATAAGTTATGATGTATTAAAGCTCATTAATGACCATCCACTCCCATGATGCACTGCGAACCGGTCTCTCAAGTGGTTCTCAAAGTGTGGTACTAATTAAACATAAATTAATGCTAAAACCATTTCAATTGAATTTAAGTACAGTACAGTTTTTATCTTTATTATTTTGATGATTATTTAAGTGTATTTACCTTTTTAATTTGCATTTCGGGATATTGTGCATAGTTGAGTTTGACTGTATCATAAGAATGCAGGACTTGCTGTATGTATAATGCATGTTATTGTGTATAGTTGAGTTTGACTGTATCATAAGAATGCAGGACTTGCTGTATGTATAATGTATAGTTGAGTTTGACTGTATCATAAGAATGCACGACGTGCTGTATGTATAATGTATAGTTGAGTTTGACTGTATCATAAGAATGCAAGACGTGCTGTATGTATAATGTATAGTTGAGTTTGACTGTATCATAAGAATGCACGACGTGCTGTATGTATAATGAATAGTTGAGTTTGACTGTATCATAAGAATGCAGGACTTGCTGTATGTATAACGCATGACCGGTTGTGTGTTTCAGAGCACTCGAGACGGCCAGGACTGGGCGGTTGCCAAATACCGCTATGATGCTTTCGGCCAGCGTATCCGTTTATGGGAGTTTGGTCAAGTTCAGAACAGATCGATCCACGTGAACATGCTGTTCCTGTTTCGAAAGGTGAAGCACAAACGTCTCTGAAATATCCAGAGAAAGACTTTTTCATGTCACACAAATTACTTGTCATCATTTTGACCTTTAACCATATTTTTGTGTAAATTTTTACTTTTTATCTCATACTTGACTTTTTGTTATAATTTAAATTTTGTATCTCATAATTATGACTTTTGTTGTAATTTTTACTTTATCTAATACTTGTCATAATTTACTTTTTATCTTATAATTATGACTTATATCATAACTTTGTCTTGTCTCGTAATTATGAATTTTGATCATAAATCGACATCATGACATAAAAAGTCATAATTATCTCAATTTAATTTGGTCATAATTTCGGATTTTTACATCATAATTATGACTCTGTCAGAAATTTATTTATCTCATAATTATGACTTTTTATATAATAATTGTAATGTTTTTTTCTCTATTGACTGTCACAATTTTGATCATGATGTCAATTTATCTCAATTAAATTGCATTATAATTTTGGATTTTTACCTCATAATTATGACTTGTCATCATTTTCACTTTTTATCTCATAAACTGACTAAATAATTTATTATAATTCTGACATAATTTTACTAATCTCGTAATTATGACTTTTGACAATTTTCAATTTTTATCTCATAATTATGACTTTTTGTCATAATTTCGACTTATCTCATAATTAATATTTTGACATGTTTTATTTTGTAAATCTCATAATTATGACTGTCATAATTTCAATGAACTCATAATTATGAATTTTGTCATAATTTTGACTTATCTCATAATTGCCTGTCATAATTTTTTACTTTCTATCTTATAATTATGAATTATGTAATCAGTTTGATATCTTGTAATTATGACTTTTGAAATTTTTTCACTTTTTAACTCATAGTTGACTTTTTTGTCATAATTTTGACTTATAATTTTTACATTTTCTCTCATAGTTGACTATTTGTTATTTCAAATTCCTTTTTATTTTCACAGTAATTAAAAAATGTTGTCAATTGAATGTCATAATTTTTACATTTAACCATAGTTCCTTTTGACAATTTCACTTTTTTATCTCATAGTTGACTTTTTTGTCATAATTTTGACTTATAATTTTGCCATGTTTTCTTTTTTATCTCATAATTATGACTTGTTGTTATAATTTCAATTATCTTATGACTTTTGTCATAATTATGCCTTAATAAGTTCGGCTGCATCCCGGTGTCATGCAGGAACATGCTGTTCCTGTTTCGAGAGGTGAAGCACAAACACGAAGTGGAACTAGAGTTTGACTTCTCTCTCAGGAACAGAAACTGAGCGAGAGATTCACTCCACTTAATATGCAGAACATATCAGTCATAACATGCAGGTTCATACAAACATGTCAAAACTATGCAGACGTTAAAGTTTCAGCACTTTGACCTTTGTGTGAAATATTGATAAAGTATCTAAACAAACGTTTACTAAATTCACCAGATGTTAACTGAACCGAAACTCTGTTTATGTCAGCTTTATTATCATTATTTATCATAGTATGGCTTTTTATCTTATAATGTTGACTTATATCATAACTTTGACTTTTCTCATAATGATGAATTTTTATCATAGTTAGGACATTTTATGTAATAATTTTGACGTTTGTCTCTATTGACTGTCACAATTTTGACTTTTTTTTAATTATCAATTATTCAATTAAATTTGTCAAAAATAAATAATTATTTTTATGTCATTGTTTTGACATATAATTGACTTTTGTCATAATTTTCACTTTTTATCTCATGAACCGACATTTTTTTTTCTTATAATTATGACATAATATCTCATATCTCATAATTAACATTGTTTTGACCATATTTTTTGTCAGTTTTGACTTATCACATTATTGACTTTTTGTTATAATTTAAATTTGAATCTCATAATTATGACTTTTGTTGGAAATTTTACTTTATCTAATACCTGTCATAATTTACTTTTTATCTTCTAATTATGACTTATATCATAACTTTGTCTTGTCTCATAATGATGCATTTTTATCATAAATCGACATCATGACATAAAAAGTCATAATTATCTTAATTTAATTTTATTGTCATAATTAATATTTATTGTAATAATATTGTCATAATTTTGGATTTTTACGTCATAATTATGACTTATGTCAGAAATAAATTTCTTATAATTATGACTTTTTATATAATAATTTTAACGTTTTGTCTCTATTGACTGTCACAATTTAGATTTTTTTCTTATGATTATGACTTTTTATGTCATGATGTCGATTTATCTCAATTTAATTTTATTATCATAATTTTGGATTTTTACCTCATAATTATGACTCTTGTCATAATTTTCACTTTTTATCTCATAAACCGAATAAATAATTTATTATAATTATGACATCATTTTACTAATCTCATAATTATGACTTTTTGTCATAATTTCGACTTATCTCATAATTAACATTTTGACATGTTTTATTTTTTTATCTCATAATTATGATTTTACATGATTTTATAATTTTTACATTTTCTCTCATAGTTGACTATTTGTTATTTCAAATTCCTTTTTATTTTCACAGTAATTAAAAAATGTTGTCAATTGAATGTCATAATTTTTACATTTAACCATAGTTCCTTTTGACAATTTCACTTTTTATCTCATAGTTGACTTTTTGTCATAATTTAGACTTATCTCATAATTAACATTTTACCATGTTTTATTTTTTATCTCATAATTTTGACCTTTCATCTCATTATTGACTTTTTGTTATAATTTAAATCTCATAATTGACCCTTTTGTTGTAATTTTTACTTTATCTAATACCTGTCATAATTTACTTTTTATCTTATAATTGACATATTATAAATTTGACTTGTCTCATAATTATGACTTGTCATAATTTTGACTTTTTATCATAATAATGACTTTTTATGTCATGATGTCGATTTATCTCAATTGAATTTTACTGTCACAATTTTGGATTTTTACCTCATAATTATGACTTAAGTCAAAAATTAATTTATCTCATGATTATTACTTTTTATATAATAATTGTGACTTTTTTCTTATAATTATTACTTTTTATGCCATCGTTTCTACATATAATTGACTTTTGTCATAATTGTAACTTTTTATCTCATAAACCGACTAAACAATTTTTTATAATTATGACACAATTTTACTAATCTCGTAATTATGAATTTTGACAATTTTCACTTTTTATCTCATAATTGAAATTTTGCAGTGTTTATTTTTTTATCTCATAATTGTGACATTTTTGTCATAATTTCAATTATCTCATAATTAACATTTTGCCATGTTTATTTTTTATCTCATAATTGTGACCTTTTTTCATAATTGAAATTCTCATAATTATGAATTTTGATTTATCTCATAATTGCCTGTCATATTTATAATTATGACATGTCATCAGTTTGATATCTCGTAATTGACTTTTGCTTATAATTCTGACTTTTAAAGTGATAATTATGATTATGACACGCAGTCATGTACTGTAATGAAAGGCGTTTCTGATGCGTTCTTCATTTATTTTCTCAGAGAGTGGTTTACACCATCAGCTACAGGAACCGGACGTGTCAGAAGAATCCTCTCCACGCCTCCTTCCACCCCTCACATATCCCCCATAATGCCTCGCTGCTGTCGCAGGTGGTTCTGGGAGGATCCTCGGCGCCCGGGGAAGGGCTGCTGGTCAACACCTGGACGGGAGACGTACCTGAGACTGGAGGTCAATCTTAAACAGAACTCAACAGGGCAAAGAAACTAGTAACAGACATTAGTTATAATACAATTATAATTATAATATCTATAAGATGCATTTAACATGTTTTTTTATTAATAAAACAAGATGCAATGCATTTTGTGATACAAATAGCTAAAATAATAGTCATAAAGTTGAATAATGAATCAAAAATGATTTAAAATGCTTTTTAAAAATGATAAATAAAATGTAGTATATATACAAATTTGTATACAAATACAAAATCTGTAAGATGCATTTATGATGTTCTATATTAAAATGAAATAGAATCATTAAATTTAATAAAATGTGAATAATACAATATTTAAATTGTATTTAACAAAGAACAATAAAATAATATAAAAAATTATATGTATTGTATTTTTATATTATAAAATATATTTTATAAATGAAAAATATATATATTTAAAATATTTAAAAAACAAAATGATAAAAAAAAAAAATTCTACGATGCATTTAAGATATTATTATTATATTAAATAAACTAAATTGAATTATAAAATATTTAAATTTAATACAAATAAAATGTTATAATATAAATACTATTATAAATAAATAATTATTGCATTTATGTTTTCATCATCAAATCTATTTGATAAATATTTAATAACAATATCTGATGCCGAATGACTCTCCATTAATAAATCAAGATGCAACTTTTACCGTTTGCTTGTTTTCACTGCTTCACAGAAACCGGTCTCTTTAGTTTCCAGCTGAAGTGTTTTAGAGGAGCACTGCATGGCTCCCCTGCGAGCTGCCGTGTGGCGAGGGCCGTTATAATCATTGCATATGTTTAGTTAATGTTTAGTTTTGTTCCCAGGTAAATATCTGGCCACGGTCACAGAGTTCGGATGCATCCCGGTGTCGACGCTCTACTTCACGGAGAAGACCGGTTGGATCGTCACAACGTAAGTTCATATATGAGAAGCAGCGTAACAACAGACTGACATGTTCTTATGCAGAGCTTTTCTCTGACCTTAGACTTAATGTTTTTCATCGTTTTCAGCTATTTTAATGCGGTGAAGGGGATCGAGGACCCGGAGCAGTTCATTCCTCCTTCGTTCTGCTCCGATGCGGAGACTGAAGACGAGGAGCTGGATTTCTTCAGCGCCTTTCTCTGAGGAATCGGTGTTCAACTCCGGCACCAAAATAACATTTTATTCGGATTTGAACTAATTAATGCTTTTGCTGTTAATGTTTTACACGCTGTTAGTGCTCTTTGTGATTTCACATTTACTGCATTTACAATCTAAAGCGCTTTAAAGGCAAAATAAACTTTTTTCTCAAACACTAAATCTGAAGTCTTTTCACCTGTGCTTCGTTTGTGTTTTAGATGCATGCATTTAGTGGACACTTTTCAGGTTTATGCATGTTTAATAAAGGGACATTTTTGAGACTTCTTAAGGAATAAATTGACTGGAACACAATGTCTGTAAATAAATCAACTCCAAACAAACTTTCATTCCCAATTCACAGATCCTTGTTTTAGACTAATTTTTGTTACATTTCTCAGAAAATAAAACTAGATAATTTCATTTAGCTTCTCCAGTAAATCAATATTGACGTGAAAAGATGTGAATTGTAAAACGAGACAAAAACACTGAAAGGTATTCGATTTGTGCAGTGTATGCAACATTTAATGCCATGAATTTAAGCATACTGCATATATAGGAGACTTTGTAATACTCACATAAACCTTGTTTTATTAAAACTGGGCTTTTGAGGAGTTTTAGAGCATGGTTTTTGTTAACAGTTAAATATTGAGTGGATAAAAAAAAAACTTCAAGCACAAAAAACATATTTTTTTTCAACTTTAATGCATTGAGAAACATGACAAATGCATAAACTATAATAACTCTGACCCAACCATCAAAGAAAAAAAAGCTAAAAATGTGAACTCAGAACTATGACTTCCTTCTATATGAGCGACACAATACACTCTGACTTTTAGTGTAATTCAGACTTTACCAAATTCACCATTTTTTCACTAATTGTTTATTTTTTATTATGTCTTCCAATTCTAAGATTTAACAGTCAGCAATTCTAACTTGTTAAAGATATAAACTGAAAATTCCAGAAAAAGTCAGAAATGCGACAGGAATTTTGAGTTTCTTACTATCTTGGGTTTACATTAATTCTATTTTTTATTCACAAAAACTAAACTTATTTTCACAAATTTCGGCTCAGAATTGCATTAAATTATTAAATTTGCGAGAGAAAAATCATATTTTTCATCAACTTCAGATTTTATTTCCTAATTAACTCAGAATATCTTGAAAATAAATGTGAGATAAACTTGCAGACTTGTTTCCACAATTACAAAAACAAACAAACTAAAATAACTTTATCTTCTGACGACTTTAAATCTGACATTGCAAGTTTATATCTAACAATTCATTGTTGTCTATTGTGCAATTCTAACTTGTTATATATAAACTCAAAATTACGAGAAAAAAGTCAGAACTGCGATATAACTGAATCTGTTTTGTTTTTTAAATCACAAAAAAATAACTTATTTTCTGACAATTCTGACTTTTTGGCTCAGACTTGCCAGAAGACAAAAAACTGAATTGCAACATTTAAACTCTTAAATTTACGAAAAAAAAACACTTCTGAGTTTACATCTCGCAATTCTGTTTTTTATCCACAAAAATGTAAACCCAGAATTACAAGAAGGAGATAAACAAAAACAAATGACTTTGCAATTCTGACTTTTCCTCGCAATTGCATGCTTATATCTTACAATTCTAAGATTTTATGCTGCAATACTAACCTGCGAAATATAAACTAAATTAAGAGAGAAAAAAAGTCATTTTGTGTCATTTTTGTGGTGAAGAGAATTTTTTTTTTATATCTCAGTTCTGAAAAAAAAAAAAAAAAAAAAATTCTGACTCAGAATTGTTGTTGCATTTTTTATTTTTTTTGCAATTATGTGTCAGAATTGTGAGAAGTCAATTATTGAACTTTTTGGTCAGAAAGATGAAGGCTGTGTTTAGGCGCTGTAGGCCAGAAGGCGAGCAGCTGCTGGACTGTACTGTGTCTTGGCGCAGGATGTTTCCTGAGAGCGTGGGTTTGTGGGAGGCGTGTTTACGTCATGAGCAGGCGATGCAGCGCTGCAGCTGCTGCTGCGACAGGGCGAGGCAGTCGTCTGCTCCGGCGCCGCGGCGCGGGGAATCATCACCTTCCCACCAGCACCGAGCCGCTCTGCTGCTCCGCTTTGGCCTGAGACACACACGTCTGCCGGGTTACTCCTGAACACACTCACAGAGCTACAGACTGTGTGTGTGTGTGTGTGTGTGTGCGCTCGCTCTTACCTTGACGAAAGATGTGGAGGGGAAGGAGGCGAAGTCAGACAACACACGAGCTCCAGGCTGCTGCGACACGACGTGCTGCGACACTTCAACCTGAGACGAACACACACCGTACACCATCAGAACACCCCGTACTCCATCAGAACACACCGTCAAACACCATCAAAACACACCGTACCTTCAGTTTATCCAGCGCGTCGCTCAGAGACTTCAGTCTGGCGGTCTGCTCCAGCAGCTGAGCGCTCGCACTCGCTGCAAACACACAGATATCACACATTCATCTACACATACATCAACCGCTGCTCAGTTTAGAGCAGTCATTTAGCTTTTGAAAGACATTGATACTTTTTCTCTCATTAAAAAACTTTTCTTCTTCACAAAACGTTCTCTTAGCATTAAGTGTTTGTTCCTTGTGAAAGCTTGTT
>CM050413.1:41286234-41303734 GCA_027564155.1 Gymnocypris eckloni scoliostomus | reverse complement strand
TTAGTTAACTATAATAATATATATATATATATATATATATTTGTATAATTGATATAATATCAATACAACTTCAAATTAGATTTAAATTATATACTTTATATTTTTACTTTAACTGTAGTTCAAGTTTTAGTACCTTTTGTAATTTTTTATGTCTATATAGTTGAATTATGTAGTTATTACAGTGTGTCTAGCTTTGGCGTGTGATCTGCGTTAATGTGTGTGCGTGTGTTCTAATTTTAGCGGCGTGTGTACCTGCGTGTGTGTCTGCGTGTGTGTCTGTGTCTGCATGCATGCGTGTGTCTGCGTGCGCGTTTGTGTCTGTGCGCGTGTGTACCAGCAGCAGTTCCTGTGACGATCGAGGCGATTCCAGACGCTTGCGGTCCACGGACACCTTCGGCGGCTCGTGATTGGTTGCTGATCCTCTGCTTTAGCTCCGCCTTCTCTGACTCCAGCTGATCGATGTCGGCCTGCAGCGCATCCATCGTCTCCTCAAACTCCCTGCAGACAGAGAACAGCACTCATTAACCGTTTCACGCCGGGCTCGTCTGATATCAGCAGAGACTCGTACTTCTCCTTCTTCTTCAGCAGAGTCAGAGCCTCATCTAGTTTGGTCTGGATCTTCTCCACTCGCTCGTCTGCGTCTCTCGTCGACGTGTCCAGCTTCTTCTCCAGTAAACTCAGACGAACATTCGCCTCACTCAGCTCCTCACCCTGAGAGATTGATCACACACAGATTTCAGATTTTAATATATGTGGACGCTGGACCACAAAACCAGTCATGAGTCTTTTTTTTTTTTTATTGAAAGCTGGATAAATAATCTTTCCATTGATGTATGGTTTGTTATGAAAGGGCAATATCTGGAATCTGAGGGTGCAAAAAAATCTAGTTGTTTAAAGTTTTAAAAATTAAGTTCTTAACCATGCATATTACTAATCAAATTATATTTTGATATATTTACGGTACAAAATATGTTCATGGAACATGATCCTAATATCCAATAATATCTTTTCTTTTTTGGCATAAAAGAAAATTTGATAATTTTGACCCATATGATGTATTGTTGGCTATTGCTACAAATATACCCGTGCTGCTTATGACTGCTTCTGTGCTCCAGGGACAGATATTACCCGCTGTACGTGTTTATAACGTGACTGAAGCGACCTGACCTTGATCTTGAGGGATTTCTTCAGCTCTTTGATGACCGTCTCTCGGTCCTCCAGCTTGTTTCCCAGACCCTCGGCGTCGGTCATCTCGGCTCTGACGGCAGCGGCGCGGATCTCCACCGGGGGACGCTGCACAGACACACACAGAGCATCAGACAGATCAGAGGCATCATGGGATTGAGCGAGCGTTACCGTCAGAGTGTGTGTGTGTGTGGACGCTGCGGCCGCTCCGCGTCACACTCTCCCTCCTGCATGGCGGTGGCCATCTTGTTCATGGTGGCGATGACCGCGGCGCAGGACTGACGCAGACACTCGAACGCATTGAGTCCATGAGCGCTGTACACCTGCAATCACACACACATGCACGCACAGACACACACAGAGAGAGACACACACAAACACAGAGAGAGAGAGACACACACAAACAGAGAGAGAGAGAGAGAGAGAGGACACACACACACACAAGCTGTTAGTGACATAGCATCCAGAGTGCGTGTTGTGTGTATGCAAGCGTGTGTGTCTCTCTCTCTCTCTATGTGTGTGTGCCTCTCTGTGTGTGAGTGTGTATGCGCTTTTTTGTGACAAGTGAGGACATAAAATTGAATTGAATAATGACACAGGTATGACAGGTATTACAAGGTGAAGGTAACTTTTCAGGACATTGCCCCATGTCCCCACTTTTCATAACGCTTATAAATCATACAGATTGAGTTTTTTTGGGGGGAAAGTATAAATGCTGTGTTGTCAGTAGAAATAGTCTAATGTAATGTGCATTAGCACATACAGTTTGTACAGTATAAAAAACATTGCACCTATGGGATGTCCCCACTTAAAAACAAACAAACAAACATGTGTGTGCATGTGTGTGTGTGTGTGTGTGTGTCTCTCTGTGTGTGTGTGTGTGTGTCTCTCTCTCTGTGTGTGTGTGTGTGTGTACCTGATCCACTACTTTGAACATCATGTCTTCTATCTTCAGCGGTGTCAGTCCCTCTGTCTCGGCCAGCGGAGCGATCATCTGAGATCCTGCTGCTGCTACTTCTTGCAGAACCGCCACCACACGGGTCAGCTGCTTCCTGCAGTCGGCCAGCGCCTCGCCAACCTAAACACACACACATAACATGCATATCAACACAATCTCTCGCTCTGTGTGTGAGTGAGGAGTGAGTGAGTGAGTGAGTGAGTGAGTGAGTGAGTGAGTGTGTGTGAGTGTGTGTGTGTGTGTGTGTGTGAGTGTGTGTGTGTGTGGTGAGTGGTGAGTGTGTGTGTGAGTGTGTGAGTGAGTGAGTGTGTGACTGAGTGAGTGAGTGAGTGAGTGAGTGAGTGGCGTGTGTGACTGAGTGAGTGGCGAGCGGCGTGTGTGTGAGTGAGTGTGTGTGAGAGTGTGAGTGAGTGAGTGAGTGAGTGGCGGAGTGTGTGAGCAGTGAGTGAGTGTGTGTGAGTGGAGTGAGCGAGCGTGTGTGTGTGTGTGTGTGAGTGAGTGAGCGAGCGAGTGTGTGTGTGTGGTGTGAGTGAGTGTGTGTGTGCAGTGAGTGTGTGAGTGAGTGTGTGTGTGTGAGTGAGCGAGCGAGTGTGTGTGTGTGAGTGAGTGAGTGAGTGAGTGAGTGTGAGCGAGCGAGTGTGTAAGTGAGTGTGTGTGTGTGAGTGAGTAAGTAAGTGAGTGAGCAGACGTGAGCACCTGAGGAGTGAAGCTGAGCGCGGCAGGAATCCCCGGAGCATCTGTTCCTGGCATCCTCCTGCGGATCTTCTTACAGAACTGACCAATGTCTCCACAGGAAGTGTCCAGGTCCTTCAGGAGCACAGAGAGCTCCGCCCCTTCCTGTCCCGGCTGCAGGAAGGCCCGCAGACGGCCGACCTCTGACCCCATGCAGTCCAGAGCGCTCTGGGTGAACTGCAGGTCACAGATCAGTCGTGTGTTACTGCATTATTCAGACATGCTCAGAAAACAGCACAAAGACTGAGGGACTCGTTATTTTCATTCAAATAAACCATTAAAACCATTTTTGTTAAAGCAAGTAAAATATTAGATGAAGAATGATAAGTGCTGCCTGATAACTTAAGCAAAGAGGACCCGTGCCTGTAAAGCAGGGACTTCCAGGTTAGACCTAGCGAATGTGGACGGCGAGGCCAAGCCGGCCGCCACACATATTTCTGCGATGGACACTCCGCTAGATAACGCCCACGACGAGGAAACATCTCTTGTGGAGTGTGCTCGTACTCCAGTGGGGCAATGCAGGCCCAAGGAAGAGTAAGCTAGCGTAATAGTGTCAACTATCCACCTTGAAAGTCTCTGCTTCGTGACCGGACGCCCTTTGGTGCGGTTACAGAAGCAAACAAAGAGCTGGTCCGACTGCCTAAAGCGGGCGGAACGCTCCAGGTATATTTCAGTGCCATAATGGGGCAGAGTAATTTCAGCTCCTGGTCCTCGTCTGAGGGATGAAGCGCAGAGAGCGACATTACCTGTGCTCTAAACTGAGTCCAGAGCACCTTTGGTACATAATGCCCTGGCTTCGGGACGACCTTGGAGTCGTTAGGCCCAAATTGAAGGTAGGTGGGGCTCAAAGAGAGTGCCTGTAAATAACCCATCAGCTTGACCGATGCTAGCGCCAGTAGCAGGGCGGTCTTTAGCGACCGGGATCATAGGTCGACAGACTGTAGCGGCTGTAAGAGTGTGTGAGGCTGCTGTAGCTGATATATAGACCTTGAGCGTGGAAGGAGAGCGTCTCTTGTCCAACAGCTCTTGTAGGAAGGACAATATCAGCGATATGTCACGGGAAACTGGGTCTGTGCCACAGAATCACTCTCTAAAGAAAGCTCTCATGAGCGCTGACTCATATCCACACAGTGGGGACAATCCATCTGAATGGGCGGCGCCCAAGCATGAAACACACTCGCCGTGACCGTCAGCGGCATGACAAATTAAAATGAAAACAGAAAATACACAAATAAAAACAAATTCACAATATTGATTCAAACTGTGATGGTATATCAAAGATACTACACTGAAATTACTAACTGGAAATATATAATACAACAAAACTGATCTAAAACTAAAATAAAAAATAACTTAAATGGTACTAAAACAAATGTCAAAAACACATAAAATTACAAATAAAATAAACTGAAAATAAAGACTTATTCATATTTTGAATTCAAACTATGATAGTACATCAATTACACTAAAATAAAAAATTAAATCCTACTTTCAAATAAAAACCAAAGTGTGACTGTACGAGTGTTTTGTGGCACTGAACCAGCAGCATCGTTTGAGGGAAGCAGTCCGAATCAGACGAGACGAGTGTGTGGTGTTCGGTCTCTGACAACAGAAGTGCTGTACCTTGATGTGATCCGCCAGCTGGACCGTGCAGTCCTCAGGCTGATCCGACAGATGAACGCTGTACAGTTGCTGCAACAATCAACACACACATCACATCACTGATACGCTACAGAGATCTGATCTGCTGTGTGTGAGTGAGTAGAGTGTGAGAGTGTGTGAGTGTGAGTGAGAGTGTGTGAGAGTGAGTGTGTGTGTGAGTGAGTGAGTGAGTGAGTGAGTGAGTGAGTGAGTGAGTGAGTGTGTGAGTGAGAGAGTGTGTGTGTGTGTGTGTGTGTGTGTGTGTGTGTGTGTGTGTGTGTGTGTGTGTGAGAGTGTGTGTGTGTGTGTGTGTGTGTGTGTGTGTGTGTGTGAGTGAGTGAGTGAGTGAGTGAGTGAGTGAGTGAGTGAGTGAGTGAGTGAGTGAGTGAGTGAGTGAGTGTGTGTGTGCACCTGGTAGTATTTGATGGCTTTGGTGAGTGGCTCCACCAGCACGGTCTCGTCCAGCTGGTCTTTATGCAGCAGATCGATGAGGAAGTCCAGCGATCGCTCGTGAACGCTCATCTCCGAGTACAGCGTGCCCATGCGCTTATACACCTCCACATCACACTGAGCCAGAGCTCTGAGACGATCACACACACACACATTACTGTAACACCACACCTCACGTCTCAACACAACATTCACTGAGAGAGATTTATAATAAGGCTGAAAACACACCAATTTACATGTGTGTATGTGTATATACTGTGCTGTTCAGAAGTGTGGGATCAGTAAGATTTTTAATGGAGTTTCTTCTATTAAATCAATTAAACAAATAAAAATGCATTTATACACCCCAAATTATATATGTGCGCATGTTTATGCAAGTTTGAGATCAGTGAGTTGTTTTAAAACAGGTTTCTCATGCTCATTAAGGGTGTATATATTTGATTTAAAAAAAAAAAATGCTGTAATTTTGTGGAATATTAATGCAAAATAAAATAACAGTTTTCTATTTTAATATACTGTAAACTGTAATTTATTTCTATGATCAAAGCTGTATTTTCAGCATCACATGATCTTCAGAAATCATAATAATATGCTGATTTATTATCAATGTTGGAAACAGTTGTGCTGCCTAATATTTTTTTGGTACATGCGATGCTTTTTTCAGGATTCTTTGATAAATAAAAAGTTAAATAGAACAGTGTTTATTACGTTTATTAACGCATATGCACTGCGGCCTTCCTTTCTTTTTTTAAACAAAATGTATAATTTTATTCAGGAGGGATGTGTTAAATGCATATAAAGCCATATTAAAGACTAACATTGTTAGATAGGATTTCTATTTTGAACAAATTATGCTCTTTTTAACTTTTTATTCATCAAATAAAAATAAAGGTTATACATTTTTTTGGGAAACACGTTGTTAAGGTGTTCTTGATACACATGTACTTACTCATATAATAACAATTAGTTATGCATAATTACATGCAAGTAACCCTCATCCTAACCATATAGTAAGAATATGATGCATTTAATTAATATTACTCAGCACAATGACAGTTTAAAATCAAGTGTAACCAAAATATTAAGCAGCAAAACACTCATAAATTAGCATATTGTTTAAATCAGAATGATTTCTGAAGAAGACACTGAAGACTGGAGTAATGTCACGGATATAAATGACATTTTACAGTACATTAAAATAGAATTGCAGACATTAAACTGGTACTGATGCCAGAACAGCGCTGCAGTGCTAGTGTGAGGTGCAGCAGATCTGATCTGTAGAGAGCAGTGTAATGACGATGGACACCTACAGCTCGTATCTGTGCAGCGTGGCCTGCAGCAGCGTCAGGGAATAAACCAGACCGGACGAAGCTCAGCTGCTCTCCGCGGCTCCTCGCAGTCCAGCGCCTCGGCCCAGATCGAACTTCTCCTGCGCCTGCTTGCTGATCAGCTCCGCCTGCGACAGCACACACACATCACTAACCAGAACCAGACAGAACCACCAGCAGAGGAAACTCACAGACACAGCCAGCTCATTTAATTGACCTATCGGTTAGCCCCTCCCCTCGAACACGGACGAGCCAATGGCAGTCGAGTATGAGCTGCGACAGAAACATTGGAGGATCCGATTGATGTTTATGCTACAAATAAATGGGAAAGCGATGTTCCTGGGGTACTTGTAACACTGATTCCAGATATCCTGAGAGGATCGGCAATATCATTTATTACATTTACTGAATACAAGCAAAATGTGCATAAGTATTCAACCCCAATACAAATGAAGACGTTAATTTTCTGCTTGTCATTCACTCGTTAAGTTACGAACGTTAATGTAAACAGGGCATCTCTGGCTAAAACTAGCTAACGTTACCGATAGCTGTTTTTATTAATGCCTGGTGCACGCATCTTACATCAACATCATTGATGCATGGTTTGTTATGATTGGAGAATATTATGAAAATCTGGAAACTGAGGGTGCAAAAAAATCTAAATATTGAGAAAATCATCTTTACAGTTGTTCAAATTAAGTTCTTAGCAATGCATATTAATAATTCAAACTTAAGTTGATACATTTACGATAGATTATTTACAAAATATCTTCATGGAACATGATCTTAATATCCTAATGATTTTTGGCATAAAATAAAAATGTATAATTTTGACCCATACAATGTATTGTTGTTAAATATAGCTGTGCTGCGTATGACTGCTTCTGTGCTCCAGGGACACAAAGAGGTTTAATTGATTTTTATTTCAGTTTTTCATCAGTTCACATTTATATTTGTTTCCAGCTATATATGTTAGTGCATATTTAAATAAGACTATTTAACGTTTAATTTATTTGTATTTCCTTGATGGTTTTAATTCAGTCAAATTGTTTATTTATTTCCAGGTAATAATTTTAGAGCTTCATCTTGAACTCGTTTCATCTCATATTTAAATGTTATCTTATTTCAAATGAACAGAGATGTCTTCGACAGTCTTACTTCGGTCTGAAGTCGATGCTAAGATTAAAGTTTAAAAGCAGTAAATGATCTTAAACCATGTAACAACGGTCCTGAAGCATGAGGTAGTTTCCTAGCCTCTCAGTTTGTGACAGACACCTTGCAGATGAGTCTGGGGATGAGCAGCAGCACGAGGATGCAGTCGTGGTCTCCTCCGTGTCTCAGGAAGGACTCGGGCATGAAGGACGTCAGCAGAGACACCTGACGGTTCGCTTGATTCACCTCCATCTTGCGGAGCTCCATCTCGATGGCCTGCGCGCACACACACACACACACACACACACACACACACACACACACACACACACACACACATTGGTTTTTATGATTAACGGGGACTCTCCATAGGCATAATGTATACTGTACAAATTATACTGTTCAAACTGTATTTTCTATTGCCCTACACCAAAAACTACCCCTCACAGGAAACTTTGTGCATTTTTACTTTCTCAAAAAAACTAATTCTGTATGATTTATAAGCCTTTTGAATTATGGGGACACTGAAAATGTCCTCATAAATCACCTTCTCCTTATAATACCTGTAATACTCATGTCATTATACAAATTGTGTCCTCATAAACCACATAAACATGCCCACACACACACACACACACACACACACACACACACACACACACACACACACACACAGACACACACAAACACAGACAGACAGACAGACAGACACATGAAAGACACACACACACAGACAGACACACACACACAGACACACACACACACAGACAGACAGACAGACAGACAGACAGACAGACATATGAAAGACACACAGACACACACACACACACACACACACACACACAGACAGACAGACAGACAGACAGACATATGAACACACAGACACACACACACACACACAGACAGACAGACAGACAGACAGACAGACAGACATTTATGGAAAGACACACACACACACACACAGACAGACAAACATATTTAAACCTAATGAGAAACTGTAAAATCAAACCAGCTCTATTAAGCTAGTGGTCACTTTAACAAACACAAGTTATAATTATTGTGTTTTGCATATACAGTAAAAACATGTTTAAGAAAATTATGATCGCTTTGAAACAGAATTTAAGTCACGCTTATGTTTTATAATATATATATACGTTGTTTTAAAGTGATTATTATATTGATCAACACTGACATTTGCATAGTCAATATTTTCACGTACAGAAAATGTTATGAAAATATTACATAAGAATATATATTTCAACAATATTATAAAAAAAATATATATAAAATTCACTAAAATATTTATTTGTGCTCACTTTATTTTAATCACAAAAGATAAGATTCGATTATAAGGTTTGGTTTTTCAGCTCAGTTGGTCCAAATTGTTTGTGTTTTGGATGAGAATCATAATTTGAAGCTGGTTTCCGCCACTGAACAATAATAATAATATAAATTAGAATAAATAAAAAAGGTGATTTGCTACTTTTTAATCTCATAAATCTGAATATTTTTCTCAGAATTGATGAAGTCACAGTTACGAGAAATAAACTCAATTCTGACTTCATAACATGCAATTACAAGAAACATCATAATTCTGAGACAAACTCGCAATTCTGAGAACATACTGGTCTTATTTACCACTCATTGGACTTTATAATTCACAATTGCGAGCACATTTATTACATTTATATTTCACAATCATGAGAAAAATGTTGTAAGATAAAAAGATGCAATTACATTTTTTATAATTCAGTAGCAGAAATGAAAGCCCGTCTCCGCCAACAAAATAAAAAAGGTTATTGCAACTTTTTTTCCCCTCGCAAAAGTTTATATCTCACAATTCTGACTTTTTTAGTATAATTGCATGATACAAACTCACAATTCTGACTTTTTTTTCAGAATTGTGAGAAACTCTTAATTGCGAGTTAAAGTCCAGTTTGAGGGGGGACTACATTCTCAGAATTGCGAATTTATATCTCAGAAGCAATTGCGAGTTTATATCACGCAATTAGGAGAAAACAACGTCAGATTTGTGAGATAAAAAGTCACAATAACCTTTTTTTTTTTATTCAGTGGCAGAAATGGGCTTCCATAAGAACACAAACAGATCTATCCAAGTGAAGTCTGTTTGCATGCGTGTTATGGTCTGCGTCTCACTGACCTGCAGGTGCACGGTGAGCTCTCTGTATTTGCTGATGGTCTGCTGATAGTCGGCCACCGTCTCCTGCGCCGCCTCCACTCTCTTCTGAGCCTCTCGAACCCGAGCGCCGGCCAGATCCAGCTGCTCACGCAACTCCAGCTCCGTCTCGCGCGCGTTCTCCTGCAGCTCGTCGTTCATCTCGTTTATCGCTTCCTGAACCAATGTTCACGATCATATTCAGAGCCAAAGACTTTACAGTACACCATAATGGACTCTGCCTGCTTTAGTGTTGAAAGTGCAGCTACGATGATTAAAATACTGAACGTGCGTCTCACCAGGTCACTGACGGTCTCTCTGAGTTCCCGCACTTTCTCTTCCAGGTCTAAGTTTCTCTCCGCCAGGGTCTCCACCATCTCCTCAGCTCCTAAAGCGTCCACCTGAAAACACACCCTATATCATACGGTTCATACAAAAGAAATCCTTCTAATCAATATTATCACCAAATTTAATCAACTTAATGATGGTTTTGTGACTCTTTAAAACCTGGTGATATATTACTGCAATAAAGCGATCATATTTTCCTCTTTACTACTAGTTTCAGCATCAAATAAACATCAGAAGGAACAGAACAACTCATGTAACCCATCAATCACTGATTTAACCACAGAAAGACGTCAATAAAACACATTGAGATCAATATCGTGACGTCACATTTACATTTTATCACCATAAGCTGAATACATTTTTATTATAAAACAGCCTTGAGTGCAATTTAAATGTTTACAAATCACTTCAATGTTAGTAATGTGTGACCCTGGAGCACAAAACCAGTCATGATTGAAAGCCGGATATATCATTTTCCATTGATGCATGGTTTGTTATGATCGGACAATATTTGTAAATCTGGAATCTGAGGGTGCTAAAAACTCTAAATATTGAGAAAATCATCTTTAAAGTTGTTCTTAGCAATGCATATTAGTAATCAAATGAAGTTTTGATATATTTACGGTAGGAAATGTACAAAATATCTTCATGGAACATGATCTTAATATCTAATGATTTTTGGCATAAAAGAAAAATCTATACATTTTTGACCTGTGCTGCTTATGACTGGCTCCAGGGACACATATTGAAGGTTTATTGTATTGCTTCAGTTGTGAGATCTTTATTCCTTGAAAACAATTGAAACTAATGTCCCTGATTGCCTATATATTTAAATGAATCAAACTGAATTGAATCAAGACTGAAATCCTACAGAATCGCAAGCTTATGAATACAATCATGGAATAATCTCGATCCCCAGCTCTACTCGTGTGAAGCTGAACATGTGTTTCTCGGACTAACCTGCTCCTTGAGCTCGTCTATCGTGGCTTCGGCCTGCTTCATCTCCTCCTGCAGCTTCTCCTTCTGCGCTCTCAGAGTCTCCAGCTCAGAGTTCTTCTTCTCCATCTGTTTCTGGAGCTTCAGGTGCTCCTGCTTCTCCGGACGATCAGATCCCTCATCCTGAACATAATTATATTTTCAAAATGAATGGGCACACATGCATATATTATGTCTAGTAATACTAGTAATAATAGATGACAGAAATGAAGTCTAATGAGGTTGACGGTGCTACTGGAGTGATATGAATGAACGATGGTGATGTACTCAGGTGTGCTTTACCTGACCAGAGCCTCCTTCAGACGGCCGTTCTGCTCCTCCAGCTGCTTGAGGTGATAGCTGGACGCCGCTCCGTCCGAGCCCTTCTCCTCGATCTCGTGCTTCAGGATCTCCAGGTCCATGGTCAGCTCCTCCGCCTTCTCCTTCAGAGCCTCCACCTCCTGCTGCAGCGACTCGGCGCTC
This sequence comes from Gymnocypris eckloni scoliostomus, assembly GCA_027564155.1. Taxonomy (NCBI): domain Eukaryota; kingdom Metazoa; phylum Chordata; class Actinopteri; order Cypriniformes; family Cyprinidae; genus Gymnocypris; species Gymnocypris eckloni. The sequence goes on along the minus strand of CM050413.1, from coordinate 41,292,306 downwards.
CTCCGCCATCTCTTTGTCCAGCGTGGCCATCTCGATGGCGTCCGCCGTGTCGGCCATCTCCTCCATGTATCGGTCTTTAGCCTCCAGAGCCTCGCGGGCCTCCTGCGCTCGGACACAGAGGAGTCAGTGACTCTGAACCACATTCACATGATACTCACACTTTAAAGCGGTTAAATCAGCCAAGCTTGTTTGTACTCGGCTACACCACAGGCTACTGAAAAATGAGCTAATTAATACGAAAGCTATTATTGAGGGAAGTATCTATTTAATTATCAGACCTGCACTTGAGGCTAAACTGAACAATCAAGCAGATCTCTGATATCATCTCTCTCAGTTTTTTGCCCATAAACTTGCCATATTTCCCATTTAAATTTTTAAGATTCAATTTTCCCCCAGTTTCAATTTTTCAAGATAATTATTTTTCAAGATTATTTTACCTTTCTGTCTTTTTAAAGATTCTATTTTTTCTGTTTTAATTTTTCAAGATTCTATTTTTCCCTAGTTTCAATTTTTCAAGATTCTATTTTTCCTCAGTTTTAATTTTTCAAGATTACTTTTTTTTTCCAGTTTAAATTTTTAAAGATTCTATTTTTCCCGTTATAATTTTTCAAGATTATTTTTTTCCCCAGTTATAATTTTTCAAGATTACATTTTTTTCCCCCCAGTTTTAATTTTTCAAGATAATAATTTTTCCGGTTTTAATTTTTCAAGATTATTTTACTTTTCTTTCTTTTTTTTCAAGATTCTATTTTTTTATTTTTCAAGATTCTATTTTTTTTTTCAGTTTTAATTTTAATGGTTAAATTAAATTCTGGTAATCAAAAAAGCTATCTAATGATTAGAAACAATGAAAATTGTAAAGACAAAAGTCTTTTTTTTTTTATTAGTTTTATTTTTTCCTAAATTAAATTTGTCTGGATCCCGTTTTAATGCTTACATTAAATGTTATCAATCAAAAATAATGTCTAATTTATCAAAACCACGCAACCTAAACAACAATTTATTAAAAGTTTAACAATTTTAGAGCCCTATTAAATACAAATCCAGTATTTTTCTGGATTCTCTTGCTATGTTTTAGCTACATCCTAATAATCAAAAAGCATGTCTAATCAATTAAATTCATAAAACCTTAACTAGCAAAACTATATATTTTTTCAGACACTGTATGTTGTATAATTTCTCTGTTTTTCTCCAGAACTGGTTATATTATAACTATAATTGGCAAGGCCTGGTTCGGTCTCCAGCACCTTCTTGGCCTCTTTGAGCTGCTTCTGAAGCTCGTTCTGCTGCTCCTGCATCTTGTTCTTCCACTCCTGCAGCTGCTCCAGCTGGATCTTGTGCTTCTCCATCTCCTTCAGTTTGGCTTTATCCTCCGAGCGCTTCATCCGCAGCGTCTCCAGCTTCTCCTCCAGATCCTTGACCTGAGCCCGGAGACTCTCCTCCTCCTACAGACACACACGCATCAACCTTTAACTGTATTTCTGTAGCATCATGCTGTGGTTCTGTGGCGTATGACATCATCGTGTAATGAAGGGTCGCTGACCTTGCTGGGGGTGGCTGGAGGAGGGGCGCTGGGTGTGCCGCTGGGCTGGGGTACGACCGGAGCTCCCAGTGCAATCTGGGAAGGCGCTGTTGACTCATTCTCTGCTAACACGGACTCTGAAAGCCCTGACACTCCGACAGAGGGACGACCCGTCGACTGCGGACAAACACATGCAGTTATTATCCAGCGGATCACGTCCTCGCTTCACGTGTCCGGTCTGACCTGTGACCTCTAAGCCCAGCACACACACACACACACGGTGCTCACCAGACCCCTGACAACAGTGCGCTTCAGTGACCGTATTACGACACTGGCCCAGTTCACACCTGCATTACTGTAAATGAATCTCAAACATCTGCAAGCGTTCACAAGCCAGGGCTATTGGTTCAAATGTGCTCATCTGAGATCAGGGGTGTGTTTCTTCATCAGGTTTGTAGAAATGTGTCTCAGCAATGGATGCTCTGCAGTGAATGGGTGCCTCAGAATGAGAGTCATCACCTGATGAAGAAACAAACTCCTCCTGATCTTCCGTATGGACGGAGGGGCATTTAACTACTGAAGACCTGTACAGAGTGCAGCTACAGAGTGCAGCTGTAAAGCGGGCCAGCGATGCCGTGACGAATGGTGAGGGTCCCCAGAAGTGTTTCGGGTTAGGGTTTGAGATTTGGGACGTACCATGATGAGAGATGGGAGCGAGCTGGAGCTGGACAGACGGCCGGGTCTGAGCCACTGTTACGCACAACAAACAACATCACACACCTACACAAACGCTCGTTAACATCCCACCGCTCACAATAGTGACAGCAAAAAACTGTTTTAGTGAAACAATAAAGGGTCTCAATGAAACACGTGATTGGTGCAGATTGTCACATGACCGGAGCAGAATCGTGAGAAGATGATGACTGCATTAAAGCTCCGAAACCAAAGGCTAGTAAATGTGTTAATATAAAGATTGTTGGCACACGTTATCTTTAAGCTGTCAAGCTATTAATATATGAATTCACATATATTCAGTTTCGTTGAGTGTGGTCATAAACATGCTGTTATGACTGCAGGAATATGTTAATTCAGTTTACACATTATCGTGAAAGACCATAAAAAAAATGATAATATTTCAAAGGGTTACTAATGACATTAATTTGGCTATTTTCATGTCTAGACAAAATTTGGGATTAATCGGGTTAAATCACCAGGTGCTAGACGACCTCAGACGATCTAATCATCTAGCCACACGCAGATAAACCTGTTATTAATGCTGCAAAATTAATCAATTATGAAACTAAACCACTTCCAGCTGCTCTACAGAAACCATGGATCGATTCAGATTCAATTCGGTTCAGTGTCTATGATTGACCAATTATGAAACGAACGCAAATCAAGTGTAAAGCAGTCTCATTAGTGGTGTTCTCCTTTAATAACAGCGCTGATATAAATGAATGAATGCTAATGAGAACACGTCAAAGTGAGAATAAAGCAGAGAGCGAAGCCGAGTTCGGATGGGAATACTAACACATACAACCCATCAGAAAAGATGATCATTTCCAGTCATAAGACACGTTTACATGAGACAAATGTCCCAGATACTGTGTTGCATGGTTCATTGTGTGAATCTCAAAGAGGAGAAATAGTATTCCACTCCGAACACAGCCCTACATTGGCCACAGACATGTCCCAGAATGCTTTGCAGGCTCACCTTGGTACTACGGCGCATAGGAGGCTGAGGGAGGAGCACAAACACACAGGGGGGTACAGGGAGAAAACCAGCAGGAAAGAGATTTCAACAGAGAAACACTAAGCATCTACAGACAATTAATGGGTTAAACTGTATTTTAGGAATTTATTATGATCCCACAACCACAAGTGCATGGAAAATCATTTCTGCCATGAGTTTTTATAATTAAAAAAAAATATCATTTTTTTTTTTTTCACAGCATTATTTGACCTAAACAGAATTGCAACATACATTCAGAATTGTTGAGTTTTTTTACTCTGTGGCAGAAACGGGTTTTGATGAAAAGGTCACTGATTTGAGATATGTTGATTAAGAGGGTCGCATCGAACGAGAAGCGCCTCTTTAATATCCGAACACATTGTTTTCTCGCACACCTGCGGCGTAATTCGGCCAGCAACGGGACGCTGTTCCTGCCGCAACACAGAGCACCATCTGCATTGTTTTATATTAAATAACATCATATTTATCTCAAACCGTTGTTAATACATTATACCACTGCTGCAAAATACTGTACACATTAGTATTACAGCTTGAATAAAATGTAAACATATAGAATTAAATGTATAATAAACGTAATCCTTTTAATATTCCTCGAGACATTTTTACATTCGCAAATATTACAGTACAGGTGTAATATTCTGGTTGATGTCGACCCCTTTAGTATGTGCCATGGATATAACTATGCACTATTGTGAATACGGTGATATCAACGTCTTTAAAATACATATAGAAATAATGGTGCCCATGTCTGAAGAAAACACAAGCATTGCTGCTCCAGTAAGAATTAAATGCAAGTTTTTAATTTGACTTCTTCTGCTCCAATTAAATATTAAACAACGTTGATTAATTTAATCTATAAACACTAGCATGCTCTATTCGATCTATTTGTTTTCTTTATTTTACAAAAACACGGTGTTCATTTGAAAAAACCCATAAACGCCACTTTCCAATAAAATGCATTATTCTCCACATATAGCGCAATCTGTACCGTAAACGTCATAAAGCATTATTACTGCAGAAGCCGATTTCTAGCCAATCAGAGCGCAGTATTCAGGTCAGCTGACGAGGTTCACTTTGAAAAGACACGCTACCTGAGTGGCGTTTCATCAAATAGATCGAGGACAGATAATTTCCACCAACTTGACGAACTTGTGATATCTTCGTCAGGGCGTAAAAGGATCGTTACGTTGATGAGGGATGATCTCAGTGTATCCATAATCTATGATCATGACAACAATGTTTGTCAGGCGACTAAATGTTTAATGACATTATTTCCAATAATCAGAGTAAGGACTTCATCGCATTATGATGTTTACATCACGTGCAAAGCCCGTTTACATGCAATTTCAATTATTCGCTAAGAATTGCGGTTCATTTTTTATGATTACAGGCATGTGCACTTTGGTCAGAGCGACAATACTGTGTTTACACGCCAGTATATTAAGATTAAAATCTGCATATGTTAATACGATTATGCTTGCTGCGAGTATGAGCTTAAGCGCATTATTTAGATCGAAGTATTGCAGTAAAGATTGTCAAAATATCTCATTATAATCGTATAATGTAAACGCACTCGTCATCTGAGGAGATTAAACCAGTGTTTTTAAACTCCAAAATGTGCAGTTTTCTGCTTATGCTATAAAACAAACTTTTAATATGTAAAAAATATATATATTCTCAATGACCGTTAATTTAGTAAATGACCTGCATTTGTTTAAGTTATTATTACGTAATCAAAACAACCTGATATTACCAGAAGTGTATTGCACGAAAGCAAGATAAGGGATTAAGCTGGGATTTTCTCGTTATCCTGGTTGAATTTAGCCCCGAAATCAAGCTTAATTAAGCTACTATGGAGATGTATTCTTTGTAGCTAAGCTGAGCTTGTCTAACTCTGACCATATAACCGCTGACTCTCTCGCATACAATCAATTAGTTGACTATTATTAGTCCAAAATTTAATTATACAGACAATACACTTTAAATAATCAAAACACTAGGCTACAAGCCAACTGTATTGTGCCCAATTAGGCTAATGATCTTTTTTAAGACATCGTTGCTACCTGTGCATTCAGTTGATCAGACGTGTCATCTTTCTCTCTGATTTTATGACAGCTGTAGCTTTGCATAAATGATTATATTTATAAAGATACAGAATGGATGTTAAAATACGTCCTGAGAGCTGTTTAAGGTTTGTTTTTGGGCAGGTTATGAAGGTAAATGTGTAAAAACTTACATAAAAATGATAAATAAAGTAAGTTATCAAGTCATAAACAGAGGTTATGGAGTATTTTATTAAAGTTTAGAGGTTCATCTGTGAACATTATTTTACGCATTAAGTTAAAAAAGCTAGTGTTATAATACAAATGAATCCTTTATGATGGGTTAAATAAATAACCCAATGTACCGTGTATAATTAACCCCAAATGTGTTCGGTCCTATACTTACCCAAAGGGTTGTTTTTAACCCAGTGTATCTATTCTCTATGTATCTACTTTATTTGTATTATTGCTGCATGTAGTGTGTTAAGCCAACTAGCACTTGTGCATCAGTGCTCTTTGTATTAAAGCTAAACGTAAAACCATTAAAACCAAAATCACAGACACAAGATCCAATGTAGACACATGAAGTGAACCCATAGAAAGATCTGCATGGTTTCTGACTGTGGTGGCATGGAAAGATGATCCGTTTCAGACGCCACAGAAGTGAAAACCACCGAAACAAAACACAGACACAAGAGTGAATGTAGACACATGAAGTGAACCCATAGAGTACTGATCTACCTTCTTAGCTGGTG
>CM050413.1:41191234-41281234 GCA_027564155.1 Gymnocypris eckloni scoliostomus | reverse complement strand
AGAGTTTTGGCACAAAAAAATAATTATTATTAATTAGTAATTACATAATTTCTATTTAAACTACAAACTTGCTCAATTTAATGCCTTGCTTATTGATTTTCCAGTTTTTGTTAAGACATATTTATATCCAAACTTCTGTATAACCCCAAAATTACCTACTCTTTGAATTTAGACCCATAATATTTTCAAAGGCAGGGGAAGTAGTAAATAAAAAAGAAACAGACTTAGTGTGAATCCCATTTCTCTGTCTTACCCCTTCCCCTTACCCCTAGCCCTTGTCCCTCGAAACCGAGTGGTGAGCGCGCTTAGGGTGAAACATACCTATGAAGACAGACACCACTTGGTTACTGTTACGTCATCATACATCTCAGCTCTCGTCACCAGCGAGAGGCGGTCGATCACCGGATTGTTTCACTTCCTCGCTTGTCACGTATTTGCTCAGCGACGTCTCTGTTGGTGCTCAGCAAACTGAAATGATTTTGTAATTTTACATTTAATAACGGTTGTATTTAATCAGCCTCGATCAAAACCAGAATTGGGACACTCTCACGTGAACGCAGCTAAACTAAGGGGAAGGGGTAAGACAGAGAAGTGGGATTCACACTTAGCCCTCGCAGTGTTGAACAAGTCCTGTTCCTTAATAAAAATCTTTAATTTCTTCTATTACTCACTAAACAAATAAACTCTCCAGTTAACACGTATTTCACAATAATGTCCTTTTCTTCTGATTATATATGCCTACATGAGCCTTGCCTATGAATCCATAGGTTTAGGAATAAAGCTAAAGCTTATGTGAATAAGGCTGCATGTGTTGATCAAAGCACATTCATAAAAAAAAGTTAATTTGTCCCATTTATTAATTCTTTCATGCTTCAAACGCTCCACCATCATCCCCATCCCAAAGAAACCCAGGATAACAGGACTTAATGACTACAGACCTGTGGCTCTAACGTCTGTGGCCATGAAATCATTTGAAAGACTTATCTAAAGGACACCATTACTCGACCCCCTGCAGTTTGCCTACAGAGCAAACAGGTCTGTGGATGATGGGACTGCGCTTCATCTTGCAGCATCTGGACAGACCAGGGACTTATGTGTGGATCCTGTTTGTAGACTTCAGCTCCGCTTTTAACACCATCATCCCGGACACCCTTCAGAATAAACTCACACAGCTCTCCATCTGTCAGTGGATCACCAGCTTCCTGACTGACAGACAGACAGACAGCAGATAGTGAGGCTTGGAAAATTATCATCCAGCACCCGTATGATCAGCACTGGAGCTCCTCAGGGCTGCGTTCTCTCCTCACTGCTCTTCTCCCTCTACACCAATGACTGCACATCTAAAGACACATCCGTCAAGCTCCTGAAGATTGCAGGTGACAACACACTGATCGGCCTCATCTAGGACGGAGACGAGTCTGCTTACAGACAGGAGGTTAAGGAGCTGGCTGTCTGGTGCATTCTTAACAACCTGGAGCTGAACACGCTCAAAACTGTGGAGATGATCGTGGACTTCAAGAGAACCCCCCCGGCTCTCCCCAAACTCACCATCATGAAACAGCACTGTGACTGCAGTGGAGTCATTCAGATTCCTGGGCACCACCATCTCCCAGGACCTGAAGTGGGACAATCACATCGAGTCCATTGTGAAAAAGGCCCAGCAGAGGCTGTACATCCTTCACCAGCTGAAGTTCAACCTGCCACAGGACTTACTGAAACAGTTCTACTCTGTCATCATTGAATCCATCCTCTGCACGTCAATAACTGTCTGGTTCAGCTCAGCTACCAAATCTGACCTCAGAAGACTACGGAGTAGTCTGAACTGCTGAGCGAATCATTGGTACAACCCTCCCCACTCTCCAAGAACTGTACTCATCCAGAATGAGCAAAAGAGCTGTAAGAATCACTCTGGACCGCTCACATCCAACACACTCCTTCTTTGAACCGTTACCGTCTGATCGATGCTACAGAGCTCTGAGCACCAGAACGACCAGACACAGAAACAGTTTCTTCCCTCAGGCAATCCATCTCACGAACACTTGAACTCTTTACAAGAAACTCTCAACACTTGCTCTCTTTCTTCGGCTTGCTCCCTTTATAAGGGGTCTCCACAGCGGAGTGATCAGTTAGGCACTAACTCGTGCAACCCCAGAGCTAGTGACACACTCACTCACTCACTCACTACGGCCAATATCCGTTGTCCAATTCACCTATACGGCATGTATTTGGATTGAGGGGGAAAACGGAGCACCCGGAGGAAACCCACGCAGGCATGGGGAGAACATGCAAACTCCACACAGAAAGGCTAAATAGGGACTCAAAATAGGGACCTTCTTGCTGTGAGGCAACAGTGCTACCCACTTAACACACATACTTATTACATTTCAAATTTGCACATTTGAGAGAGTTAGAAAACCTTTAAAAACTATACAGGGCCTTTGGTGTTTGGCAGCGGTGCTTTATAGCAACTCAAACAGCCCAAAGAACTGTTTAACAACCTGTTTATGGTCTGTGTGTGGTTTATCTTGACACTAATTTAGTTGTAAAACAAGCCAGTACATTAGTGAAATTGTTTTGCTCAGTAAAGCTTCAGGCAACATTTGCTTTATTTAAAAAATGTGGCTACAGTCAAGAGAGAAAAGATCAAATGTTGTATGTTCAATTCAAGACTATTTGTATAGCGCTTTTCATGATACAATCGTTGCAAAGCAGCTTTACATGGAGTTAAGTTTCTACAATAGATTTATATATTGCAGAAACCTAATGTATTTAACTTATGGCAAATTTGGTTGATTCTGTATACTGTATGTTGTACTAGTAAGGTGTTGATGTTCTTTCGTCTATGATGCTTAATGTGATGACAGATCTAATTTATAGCCACTCAAAGAGTTGGTCTCAGGACAAGAATCTTTCAGCACTGGTAATAAAGTCATCTATACTGTGAGAGAAATACAAACCTGGTCTGACAGGTTGAGGAAAGAATGAAGAAAATAATTTTGTTTAAAGGAAATCTACGTCAGTGAGAATGAAAAGATCATTACAGACAATAAACAAAAACTAAATGGGATTTAAATATTAGTCACTCATTTGACAAGCAATTACATTTTTTGAAATGGCCATTAATTGAGACACAGTAGAACATCTGAAATAGTTGAAGTGTTCATTTGCAAAAACAGAACTTCGTTTCTAACAATTCTCAAAAATCATGTTTTTTCATTGTGCATTTCAATTAATCTCAATCAAATTATTTTGATTAGGTTAAAAATAACTGAACAAATATAGCTAACTAACACAATAAAACATAAAAGCATGATTTTTAAAAACAGTTATCCGTTTTTGCAAATAAACTCTTCACTTTCTTAAAAAAAAAAAAATATATATATATATATATATATTTTTTGTACTACTCCAGTTCTTTTTTTGTTTTATTTACAACTTAGTAAAAAAAAAAAAAAAAATCACCAGAAAGTTTATACTCGTATTGTCTTTTTAAACCTGTTCATCACCAGCGAAACCCAAGACCTGTGAGATTCTGGTTGCACTGGTTGACAGAGGAAGCACTATGATTAAGTTTATTCCAGTTTTCTAATTTTACAAGAAAATACTGTTTCAGTTTTTGTACTTTACAGTTCCATGTGTAATCAAGTGTGATACTTTCCATTTCTTCATAATTGTTCAATTGTATAGCAATTTCTCAGGTAAAATTATTTCTATACCAGTGGCTCCCAAACTTGTCCTGCCCTTTTGTATGTCTCCCTTATCTAACACACCTGATTCCACTCATCAGCTCGTTAGTACAGACTGCAAGAACTAAATTGGGTGTGTCTGATTAGGGAGATATACAAAATGTGCAGGGCATGGGGTCCTCCAGGACAGGTTTGAGAACCACTTATCTATAAATCTGGACCATTCCTGCAGAGTTTAGATCTAATTCTAATCAAACACACCTGAGCATGCTAATCAGAGTCATTAAGATCGTTAGACAATCACAGGTGGGTGAGTTTGATCAGGGTTGGAGCTGAACTCTGCAGCAGATTGGACCTCCAGAGAAAGATTTGAGGAACCCCGATCTATACTATTCTATAAGATCTGATTTTACACAAGGGGTCACCAATGGCGCTTTTCCACTGCATGAGCAACGGCACGTGCAGTTCACTTTTGGGGGTTCTACTGGGTACTGTACCTGGTTCTTTTTAGTACCACCTCAGCCGTGGTTCCAAATGATCCGCATGCGTTACCAAAACGTGGCGTGTAAACTCTACTGATCACTGATTGGCGGAGAAAATCAGTCATTACTGCGTCACTGAACTTGCGACACGAGACCCTCCTCTACAGCCCGACCCGCTAGATTTAAATCAGCACAGCCAGCGAAGGATCGGACGCAGCTTTTGTTTGAACAAACGCACCTTTTTGCATCAACCAAATATTATCTGTTTCGTTGTCTGTTGAGGAAGTTCAGACGTTCCTCTCGTTGATAGCCGAGGAGCGGATCCAGTGAGAGCATGATGGCACGACGCTGAAGGAAAAAGCCTTATGTATATACTTTTGAACTTGCTATATTTTCAGAGTATGTTTTCTGTTTATATTTTTACCTCTGTATCTGTGTTTTGCTTCAATTAAAAACAATCTGATCGAATAAGTGTACCTCCAGACTATATTAAATATGTATTATTGTATGAGCACGTAATGAACCTCTTGAAAAAGACAAATGATTAATGCCACGATTATAAAAACCATCACATAAATAAAAAAACAAGGGATACATTGTACATTTTGAAATATTCAAAAGTTTGATAATTCACTTTACAGAACATTCTACATGAATAGTTAACTAATCGAGTAACGCAGCACACCTGCACGAACATCCCTGCTCTCCTCCTCACAGCCCGTGTCACTGTCACAGTCTCTGCTGCTGGGGTAAATCACAAGCATAGACCTCTCCATTGCTGTTAAAAACATCCACATGCCGAGAATGAAGAACACAATTCTCTCAATATGTTCCTTAGTTCTTACAATGATGTCACGGCAGTAGAGGCGGCGCAACTATAAGGACGCGTGAATAATCCCGTCCACTCCAAAGCGGTACTAAACTGCAGTGGAAATGCAAACTGTGCCGTGCCGTGCCGTACCATGCAGTGGAAAAGCGCCACAAGTTTGGTCCTGGAGGGCCGGTGTCCTGCAGAGTTTAGCTCCAACCCTAATCAAACACACCTGAGCATGCTAATAAGAGTCGTTAAGCTCATTAGACAATCACAGGTGGGTGAGTTTGATCAGGGGTGGTCCTAAACTCTGCAGCAGATTGGCCCTCCAGGGAAACCTTTTGAGGAACCCTGATCTATAGATTCTATACTATTCTATAAGACAAGATCTATAAGATCTGGGTCACCAAGTTCGGTACTTGAGGGCCGGTGTCCTGCAGAGTTTATCTCCAGTCCTAATCAAACACACCTGAAGCAGCTAATCAAGGTCTTACTAGGTATACTTGAAACTACCAGGCAGGTGTGTTGAGGCAAGTTGGAGCTAAACTCTGCAGGACACCGGCCCTCCAGGACCAAGTTTGATGACCCCTGTGTTACACATGTCATCGAGTAGTCATATGACCTCTATAGGTCTGTTGATCATTTGAGGATATATTTGCCAGAGTTACTTCCTGTTTTTACAACTGATGCAGTTGTTTTGGATAGACAACGAAACATCTTTTTAAGCTTTTTATAGTCCAGTGATTTTAATAAAAAGTACATTTTTGGAATGTTTCTATTCTATTTATTTTGTGTGTGTGTGTGTGTACACTCGTCTTCTAAGCAGGAATGTCGGTTTATGAAATCATGATCACTTTGTGACTACTACAACTTTATTTTTAATGTAGTTTTATTTAGTTTTGTGTGTTATTTTTTACATTTCATGAATGCATGTAAAAATAGCCTCATCAGTTCTCATGTGAACATTCCTAACCGCATACTACATTGATTTGGAGATCACCATCTTTAGATCTATTTCCTTCTTCCTTTTCAACCACAATTTCAAAGGTTCACGTGGAATGCAGCCGGACAAATTGCACAAATCGTCATTGCCTGGGAACTTTGCAATGTGGAAAACTCTTCCAGACAGACGTCACGGAAAATACTTGATCATGAGGTGGGACCAAATAAATACCAGGCCATACAGCATCACTAGTGGTAACACAAAGCAATAATACACAATTAAATTAAAAATAGAGTACAAGAAAAAAAAAACACCTCAGTGGAGATCCTGAAAGTCAGTCCCAATGTGGTTTTTCTGGTTTCTTATTTTTGTGAATTGTATTTTTACCTCAGTAAAGGTCAGTAGACAAAAGCTTAGTCTGAGAATCCTCACATACTTTGTCACTATTTGGTTGATGGAAGTCATTGATTTTAGAGCAGCAGCTAGCGATTACTTTTATTGTAGACTAATCTATTGATTTTTTTTGATTAGTCGACTAATCGATCAACTATTTTTCAATTAATCTATTTATTATTTTCTCACCGGTTGATGAATTCTTTAGTTAAACTATCAATACATAATAACAGCAAATTCTGCTATTTTTATTTTGTTCAAACCTTTTCTCATAATTAATACTTTACAAAAAAATAAACAACAACAAAGAAAGAAAGGAAATAAAGAAACACAATAACAATAAACAAAGAAAGATAATAACAAGAGAAGAGAGAAAAAGAAATGACATCAATAAATAATTAATAAATAATAAATGAAAGAAAATAACAATAAACAAGAAAAGAGATACAAATAAAAATAATAACAATAAATAAAAAATAGAGAAAAATAACAACAATAAATAAGAAAAGAGAGAAAAATAATAACAATAAATAAAAAACAAGAAAAGAGAGAAAGAGAAAATAAGAGAAAAATAATAACAATAAATAAAAAATAAGAAAAGAGGAAAAATAAAAAAATGATAAATAACTAGAAAGAAAGAAAGAAAGAAAGAAAGAAAGAAAGAGAATTACAGGGCAGCGATACAATCAATCGAAATGCACATTATGGTGCACTCACAGCTCTGTTTGGGACTGACAGCACTTACAGCTGAGAGATTTATTTATTCAGCAGATTAAAGCATCTTCTTGAATATATATCTGTATATGAATGAACAGCTGAAGTCACAACCGCATTCAGCACACGAGAGCGACAGAATCATAACACCGGGAAGTTTTATCACAGCTGAGACCATTTTTAAATCAATGAGCCCAGTCAAGACTTGTCCTATAATCACACATTAAACAACTACCAATGACTTTAAAAGCTTTGTTGAATTTTTATAAAATATGAATATTAATATGCACATTTTAGATTGGTCTTTTATTGTGGCCAGCCTAAGGCACACCTGTGCAATAATCATGCTGTCTAATCTAATCAGCATCTCGATATGACACACCTGTGAGGTGGATGATTATCTCGTTCACTAACACAGATTTAGACAGATTTGTGAACAATATTTGAGAGAAATAGGCCTTTTGTGTACATAGAAAAAGTATTATTTCTTTGAGTTCAGCTCATGAAAAAATGGGGGCAAAAACAAAAGTGTTGCGTTTATAATTTTGTTCAGTATGTATATACATATATATATATATATATATATATATATATACATTTAGCAGACGCTTTTAAAAGCGCTATATAAATAAAGGTGACTTGACTTGACTTGACTTGAATGCACTGTAAGTCGCTTTGGATAAAAGCGTCTGCTAAATGTATAAATGTAAATATATACAGTATCTCACAGAAGTGAGTACCCCTCACATTTGTGTAAATATTTTATTATATATTTTCATGGGACAACACTGAAGAAATGACACTTTGCTACAATGTAAAGTAGTGAGTGTACAGCTTGTATAACAGTGTAAATTTGCTGCGCTCTCAAAATAACTCAACACACAGCCATTAATGTCTAAACCGCTGGCTACAAAGTGAGTACACCCCTAAGTGGAACTTTTGGGATCTTACCCACTGACTTGGGTCAACTTACCCCCACCCCAGGGCAAACTGAGCCACAGAAACACTTTGTTTTACAAGAAGCCATAGTTTTATTTTTACATAGATACATTCTGATAATTTAAAATGATAGGAAACATACTGAAATTTCTTTAGATGCTTCCATTGTACTTCTGCATCATTCCCCCTTATCTTGAGGACCACATAAGTAATACATTAATTATCTTACCCTACTGTGTTTTAATATAAAATTATGGAAAATGACTGTTGCAGTGCTGCAAAACTATTAACTTTTCTCACTACAAGAATAGCAATGTACAAGGAGTTGCAAGATAGTCATTACTTTAATAAATAATTGCAACTGTAATAATTTATAAGCTTTATATTTAAAATATTTTTCTATTAATCTGTTAGTCTGCGTAGCTTGAACATGTACTTGAGAAATTATATTATTCTCCCATTCGAAACTGAATCCTGCATTTATGAGGGATGTAGGCTGTCACGCCTGAAACTGTGCTGCTTGTACAGAGTATATAATGCCGTAAGCAGCACGAAAAACTACTTTTTAGCATCTTTGATTATAATTTGCAAATAGCCATTCCTGTAAAATCACTAAAAAGGTGTCACTTACACCAGTTCGTAGCGATCTCATAAAGTTATTTTATAATTAACGAATCTCTTATGTACATCGTGTTACAGAGAGATAATTTGCAAGTGTGCAGGAAAAAAAAGTATTTTGTTTAGAGGTGAGTGAGCGCAATGGCCAATCACAGGTGTTCAAGAAATCAACAGATATGTCTGTGATTGGCTGCACTGCTCAGCGCTACGAAAGCACACTGCCAGTATACTATTATTATAGTTTTATTCGAGAGTGGTTTGTATTGCGTGAGAACATGGATGTGTGGCGTGAGAACATGAGAAAAATGTCATTTGCGTTAGTCTCACGGTGAGTTGGCAGCCCTTTATGCATTAACTCCACGTTTGTAAAAGTGAATTTACTTTGTGTTGACGTGACTAATGCGTTCAATGTGTTTTGAGGTCAATAGAGTCATTAATAATAATAATACTCGACAAAAAGTAATATAATTATAGAAAGTGTTATAGCTAATCTATCTTTGTAGCCATCACTCAAGCAATGTTGTGTGTGATTCTCATGAAATCCATCTTTGCCCTCTAAAATTCATAGTAATAGGTGGCATTTGGTTTAGGATATTTATTACACTCTAAAAATGCTGGGTTAAAAACAATCCAGCGCTGGGTAAAATATACGATTGGGTTATTTTGACCCAGCGGTTGGGTAAAACAACCCAGCATGCGCTTACCCAGCACTGGGATGTATTTAACCCAGCATTTTTAAGAGTCTAGTTAATTTGTATAATTAATACTTATTATGATTCCTTAATCCTTCAGACAGCTTTTGTATTTAGATGAAGAAATAGCCTACTTAAAAACTCTTTTTGCATATGCGTGAGCATGAAGAACTGGTTTGTGATCTTATCGTCTGAGATACAGAAGATAGATGGAAGAGATGGTCTTTAAAAGAAACAAATCATCTGACAGGAACGCTGAAACATTTCCGTCTCTGTGGTAACATTGACAATAAATTCTGCTCTTCAAAACCTGTTTTGCATGTACACGCATATAAACACATATTTTCATTAGGCAGCAGCATTCGGAGTAAGTATAAACACGGTAGTCAGAATGAATCTGTCACGCTTCTATCTGTAATCCATTCTAGGCTATCCACCTTATTTAGCAGTGAGGAAGTAAGCTATTTTCTGTAAATGTGTAAGACTTTCAATTAATTAGCTGCTGAATAAGAAAAAGCAAGTGTTGTAAACTGTCAAACTAACACATTCAATTAATATTGCCAATTGGTATTTATCTTTAATCAGCATTAAGTGGCATAACAGAATATTTGGCACAGGTATAAAAAGAATTGAAGCGAATATTGAAGGCACATTCAAGTTACAAATAGCTGCAAATGTTTTTATGCAAATAAATAAGGTGGATATCCATGCCAGTGAGCTGTTTCTACTGAAGTTTATGTTTGCAGTATCTCAAAAATCCAATGAATTAAACAAGGAACTAATCAGGACATACCGGGTGTGGGAGGAGATATATAATCTGATAGTAGATATGAGAAAACAAAACTGAGAAGTGAGTAAAACTGAGAACATGCTATTTGGTGACTCATACATTAACTAATTGTCGGATATTTTTATGGAGCAATAAATACATTAACAAATGCAGTGAATTCCAATAGTTTTACTAGAGATTATATTTCAATATTACAGAGATTAATATATATAACATATTTATACATTACAATAACATTGTTGACATAATGCTTATACTATACATTTGTAGATTGTAAAGTTGTACCCGCCTAGTTATTTTACTGATCCAATGCAGAATGAATAAACAATAAATTAACGACTTCAGAGAAATGCCACTTGAGTTACAGAATACATTAATCAATAAATAAACTAACGGCATTGTGATTTAATTGAGATTTAATAAATTAATAAAAGTGCTTGTATGTTTTAGCCTGTTCTGAAGGTATAAAGAACCAGAGCTAAAAACAGACGTAAGTCAGAGTCTCGTTTACATCTATGAGTCCTTCATATTTCGGCATGACGTGGAAGGATTCAGACCCATCTGAATCTGTTATCTTGGCATGAGTGGTCAGTTACGGTCAGCGAAACCGTGGAACCAGAAGCGACACTGCAACCAGGAACGAAGCGGTCAACAGACTGATCCTGCTGCTGATTTCACCAGATGATTGTGCTGCATTACAAAGAGAAAAACCACAGCTGAACAGAAATAACTTAATATGTATCATTCACTCACAAAGTGGAACTTCTATCCAAAGCACATCTACTTGAGTGTATTGATCAAAGTATGAATACTATTTAAAAAATGTCCATCACACAATAATGTTCTTTATAGTGGGTTCTTGACATGAATACAATGTTGTTCACTCTAAGAAAAGAAGTGGTTATTTTAAGTACTGTTGACTGAAATGGTGCTTTTAAAGCATTGCTGCAAACCTCCATTTGGAAGCCTTATTTTTGGAGAGTGTAATGCAAGATTGAAGTGCATCGCTCACCTGTTGCATTTACTATAACTGAAGAAGTGAAGATCTGGAAGGGTAGCTTGTTGTTTCTGGCTGCTCGAACTATAGTGTTCACTATCTGTATGGCTGGGTAGAACAGTGCCTGCTCCGAATACAACATCCATGCTATTTCGGATCGTGGACACACTCCTTAATCTTAAACTGGCATCACTGGGGAGAGTTTGGAATCAAGATTCATCAGTGAAAATTGTTATGTTGAATCCGTATCTATATTCAAGAACACAGCATATTCATACCTGAACTTTGTTATGGATATGGTGCTGAATGATGCAGGGTAATCAGCAAAGAAGAAAGGTTCAAGCTGCAAAACAAGAGTTATTTAATTAAATTTGCTTTATTTTGTATAAGTATGGTTTCAAAATTCATAAGTAGACACGTCACACTCACCCCTGTTTTTATCAACAAAGCCCTGTTCTGAAATTCAGAGGAATTTTTATTGGAAAAAGCAGCGACAAAAGTTCCGTTGGTGAGGATTGTCAGTGGAATTATCTGCACTGATTCTACAAAACAAGAGTTGATTTTTAAAGAATTTGCGCAGGAGATTATAGTAAGAAACTCTTAGAAATTAGGCATATCAGAAAACTCTAAATCAATTGAGATTTCAACTTACTAACAACACTAATAGAGGTATCATCAATGGTGAGGTTGAAGCCTGATGCTGGATTTGTAGCTGCTTCTTTTAGAGTCTCCACAATGTCAGCGTTGCTGGGGATCGGTTCATTGGACGTTTGGCTAAACACTAATTCAAGCTCCACCTGTACATTTTCACCTGATCGGGTTCTGGCAAAAGCTCTGAAAGGAATCACATGTTTACAGATTACATCTGTCAGTGTGGAAGACATGAGGTTTAAAGGTCTTTGCACACTAAGTCCGAAATGTTCGTATCCGGTTTTTCACGCACGGAAACCTTGAACACTGAATCCGATGCGCATTAATTAATCCATTGAGAACAAATTTGCAAAACAATACAAAATGGAGTCTCAAAGCAGTGAGGATGATTTTGTTGTCCTCTCTCTTCTTAAAAAGAGAAAAGGAAATAGTAAATATTGGGTCCATCCAATCCTGGCGTTGCGTAGAACGGAAGGTGAGATCCACCTCAGAATCAATGAGCCGCAGGATTACAGAGTGATTCAAAGTTTACTTAAAGGGACCGATCCATGTTTTTAAATAAAAGAAGTATTCTGTGTGATTGGCTTTCCTCCCTTTGTATTAAAAATGCATACATGATTCTGTTTTGTATATAATTGTTTAAGCAACTTAATTAATTATACTTAGTTTACAAACAGGCACTTTTTCACAGATGCTATTTTTATTGCTTTAATGGAGTCGTTGATTGCGATTTCACTTTTTGCGACATGTTCCTGGATCAACATCTTTGTTGACCCTTGATCTACATTGTTATTAACCAATCAGATTTGAAGAACAAGTTTATAATTTAGACTTATAATCAGTGTTTGTTGCTTGTACATCAGTGTCATTCATCTATAGTTCCTCAGATTTTAGGGATTACTCATGGTTAAGGTTAGGTTTAGGTGTAGGGAAATGGTCAAGATTACATTTTTGGATTAAAATGTTGTTCCAGGGTCAACAATATATGTTGACCCTGGAACACATCTATCTCAGCAAAATCAGGACGTGCTTACTGTTACACCCCTAGTATAAAGTCTACATTCAATTCATGTTGTTAAAGATTATCTTAAGTAAACCTAGATCATCTGAATTAAGTAATGAACTAGAAACCCACCTGAAAGCAACCACAATAGTCCTGATGAAAAGAACTCCATACTTCAGTTTGTATACTTTGTCAAACTGTGGAAAAGCAAGTTTTGGGAATGTCATTAAATGTCACATACAATAATTAAATGCACTGATTATGTTACACTTTCTTGTAGATAAAAATCAGTTGACAAAAATAGTTTCCAAAAGATCACAGTGGCTAAGTAAGATACTCAATTCAACTTGATTAAAAGATGAAAAACAAACAAGCAACTCTGCAAAACAAGCAGAATTCCTTGCACATTCTACTACATCCCAAATAAAGTGTGTGTTGTTTAAAAAACTCACCTCATTTTGAACTTTTTCTGCCAGGTTCTTGAATGCCACACTTTGTGTGTTTTGAAGGTCTGGAATAAATACTATTAAAATGACAAACTCTATGGTTACAACTGGTGGAGGGCGTGTTGGAGCTGTTGTTGTCGTGGTGGTTTTTGTTGTTGTGGTTGGCGTGGTGGTTTTGGCTTTTGTTGTTGGTGTGGTGGTTGTGGCTTTTGTTGTTGTGGTGGTGGTTTTGGCTGTTGTGGTTGGTGTGGTGGTTTTGGCTTTTGTTGTTGGCCTGGTGGTTTTGGCTTTTGTTGTTGGCATGGTGGTTTTGGCTTTTGTTGTTGGCATCGTGGTTTTAGCTTTTGTTGTTGGCATGATGGCTGTGGCTTTTGTTGTTGGAGTGGTGGTTGTGGCTTTTGTTGCCGGCGTGGTGGTTGTGGCTTTTGTTGCTGGCATGGTGGTTTTAGCTTTTGTTGCTGGCGTGGTGGGATTGGCTTTTGTTGTTGGAGTGGTGGTTGTGGCTTTTGTTGTTGGAGTGGTGGTTGTGGCTTTTGTTGCTGGCGTGGTGGTTGTGGCTTTTGTTGCTGGCATGATGGTTGTGACTTCTGTTGTTGGTGTGGTGGTTGTGGCTTTTGTTGTTGGAGTGGTGGTTGTGGCTTTTGTTGTTGGAGTGGTGGTTGTGGCTTTTGTTGTTGGAGTGGTGGTTGTGGCTTTTGTTGTTGGAGTGGTGGTTGTGGCTTTTGTTGCTGGCATTGTGGTTTAGCTTTTGTTGTTGGCATGATGGTTGTGACTTCTGTTGTTGGCGTGGTGGTTGTGGCTTTTGTTGTTGGAGTGGTGGTTGTGGCTTTTGTTGCTGGCATTGTGGTTTTAGCTTTTGTTGTTGGCATGATGGTTGTGACTTCTGTTGTTGGTGTGGTGGCTGTGGCTTTTTGTTGTTGGTGTTTTTGTTGTCGTTTCTTGATGATTGGTGGTTGGCTTGACTGTAGTGGGCATGGTGGTGGTTGTGGTATGTTTGGTGGTACTGGAAAGGTCAGCTTTTGGTATGACTTTTGGTGGTGGTTGAATGGAAGATTGTATTATAGGGTAAAAATGTGAAAACCAATTGTAAGTAACAAGCACAGAGATACATTTTCACGCAACATCCAAAGTACTGCAACCAGAGCTGTTTTATTCAGTGGCGGCTCGTCTGGCGAGGCAGGGAGGCCCAACTTCCCCAAAATGTTGAGATTAAAATGGGAGGAGGACGATTTAATGTGAATACAATTCACAATTACTTTCAGTTCATGTCTCAAAATGTGTATTTTTTGGTTTGTAATTTCACAGCTGTAATACCATAAAATGTTAATGAAGTTGGAAAGTGCCGCTTTTCTATTGCGAATGTGCCGAATCTGCTGATGTAATTACAACCACTAAGTGATAGAGAAGGGGAGGCCAGGGGAACGCTGAGCTCTCGTGCCTCCGTTGGTAAAAAAAAAAATAGGCCAATTAGCATCGAGTGTTAACTTTCAGTGTTGAGAAAAAAAAACCTCGCAGGGGAGGCTAGTCTCGAAGGGATGGATATTTGCATCTTTTTCAGTTGCAGTTTTCTTTACGTTTTCGGTCTAAAATGAACCAAAAAGCCTTTTTAAAGTGGTGAAGCAAATAATAATAATAATAACAATAATCGACAAGGTTCCCCAGATCAATACAATTAGTTTGCCTCCTCTATTTTAAAACCCACGAGCCGCCACTGGTTTTATTTTCAACTGACTGGCTTTACCTTCTGCACTGGTGATATTAAAAGTAGTAGTGGAATTGGTGATAATGCGTATGACATCATTGTCAATCGGCAAAATACTGTCTTTCTTGAATTCCAAATTCATATATGTGATGACTGATCCAGGACTACAAGAATGAAAGAGAAGAGACTTTGTTAAAGATGTGTCTTCATCAAGGTAAGTTAAGGTATGGCTTAGGACGAAGAAAAAGGCACTATATAAATATTTGTTACCCACCTGAACCTAATCACTATCAGTTTGAAGAAGAATTGGAATGCTTTTTTAAAGATTGGCTCAAACTGTAGAAAAATTACAAGATAAGACAATTTTAGGACAAATGCAAAAACTCAAACTGGGAAGTTAGGATGGTGATTGATTTGCAGTAGCCTTACATATTACATCCAAATTCTAGTATATATTCAATTTTGTTCTGTACTTTGCTATTTAAGCTGTTCAAAACTACATCCTCTACTATGAAGTATACAAATGTTTGTCACATACCTCATTTTTGACTCTTTGTTCTCGTTCTTTATAGATAAATGAATTTCTGTCAGACAGTAAAATATCAAATGTTTCTGAGCTGGAAAATATGACTTCCACTGTAGTTGTGAGTGGTGCTGTTGTTTCAAGTAAAGGTGTGGTTGTAGTTGAGATGGCAAGATGAGTTGGTCTTGTAGTTAAGGTAGTAGTTGTAGATATAGGATGGGTTGCAGTTGTTTTTGGTTGAGATGTAGGTGCAGGTATAGTTGAAGTTGTAGGCTGGATTGAAGTCATTGTAGGTGTGGTAGTGGCTAATATTTTAGGATGGATGGTAGTAGCTCTAGATGGGGATGTAGCTATAGGCTGTAGTTGTGAGCATGGAGTGGGCCACAGTTGGAGCAGGGGATACAGGTGAGGTTGAAGGCTGGATTTCATTTGTTGCATGTTGGATTGCAGCAGATGTAAGCTGGGTGGTACCGATTGAAAGTTGTTGTGTGGTTAGTTGGTTTGTAGAAGTTGGTTTGGTATGTAGTTGTTGGGATGTCACAGCTGTAGACTGAGATGCAATTGTGGTGGGTGTTACTGTAAGAGTTGTAGTTGTAGATTTGCTTGCAGATACAGATGTTGCTTGACTTGCACTGGTAGGTTGTGGTAAATTTGTTGTCAGTTGCATTGTTGTTGTCGGCTGAGATGTTGTAGTCTCAGTTGTTGCTGGTGTAATCTGCTTGGTTGTAATTGTTGCTTGTTTAACAGTTGTAGCTTTTGCAGGGTTTGAGGTTGATATTGACTGGCTTATAGTTGATATAGGTTGGGATGTATTTGTGGTCTGTACTCCGTTGGTACCATGAACAGTTGTAGTAAATGTTGGCAGAGTTGTAATTGTTGACTGGATTGCAGCTGTGTTTTTACTCTGACTTTGGGTTAATTCTGAGTTTGGTTGAAATGTAGCTGTAGTTATATGTGGAATTGCAGTTTGTTTAGTTTGAGAAGTAATTAAAGGCTTGGTAGTAGTGGAGAATGTAGGTAGGGTTGTTGCTATTTCAAGTTGTGTTGTAGTAACTGTGGATTGCGCATTAGTTGTAGGTTGGATTTCAGGTTGTGTAGGCTGTGAAGTATTTACGGTCTGGGCAGTTGTTGAGAACAAAGGCTGGCTTGTTTTTGTTGCAGGCTGTGATGTAGCAATTGTGGATTGGGCATTAGTTGTAGGTTGGATTTCAGTTTGTGTAGATTGCGAAGTAACAGTCTGGGCTGTACGTGTAGGTGGGGCAGTTGTTGAGAATGTAAGTTGGGTTGTAACTGTTGCAAGTTGTGGTGTAGTAATTGTGGATTGGGCATTAGTTGTAGGTTGGATTTCAGTTTGTGCAGATTGTGAAATAACTGTCTGGGATGTATGTGTAGGCGGGGCAGTTGTTGAGATTGTTGGTTGGGTTGTAGCTGTTGCAAGTTGTGGTGTAGTAATTGTAGATTGGGCATTAGTTGTTGGTTGGATTTCAGTTTGTGTAGATTGCGAAGTAACAGTCTGGGCTGTACGTGTAGGTGGGGCAGTTGTTGAGATTGTAAGTTGGGTTGTAGCTGTTGCAAGTTGTGGTGTAGTAATTGTGGATTGGGCATTTGTTACCGGTTGGATTTCAGGTTTTGTAGGCTGTGAAGTATTTACGGTCTGGGCAGTTGTTGAGAATGAAAGCTGACTTGTTATAGTAGCAGGCTGTGATGTAGTCATTGTTGATTGGGCTTTAGTGATAGATGGGATTTCAGTTTGTGTAGATTGTGAAATAACAGTCTGGGCTGTATGTGTAGGTAGGGCAGTTGTTGAGATTGTTGGTTGGGTTGTAGCTGTTGCAAGTTGTGGTGTAGTAATTGTAGATTGGGCATTAGTTGTAGGTTGGATTTCAGTTTGCGCAGATTGCAAAGTAACTGTCTGGGATGTATGTGTAGGTGGGGCAGTTGTTGAGATTGTAAGTTGGGTTGTAGCTGTTGCAAGTTGTGGTGTAGTAATTGTGGATTGGGCATTTGTTACCGGTTGGATTTCAGGTTGTGTAGATTGCGAAGTAACAGTCTGGGCTGTACGTGTAGGTGGGGCAGTTGTTGAGATTGTAAGTTGGGTTGTAGCTGTTGCAAGTTGTGGTGTAGTAATTGTGGATTGGGCATTTGTTACCGGTTGGATTTCAGGTTTTGTAGGCTGTGAAGTATTTACGGTCTGGGCAGTTGTTGAGAATGAAAGCTGACTTGTTATAGTAGCAGGCTGTGATGTAGTCATTGTTGATTGGGCTTTAGTGATAGATGGGATTTCAGTTTGTGTAGATTGTGAAATAACATTCTGGGCTGTATGTGTAGGTGGGGCAGTTGTTGAGAATGTAAGTTGGGTTGTAACTGTTGCAAGTTGTGGTGTAGTAATTGTGGATTGGGCATTAGTTGTAGGTTGGATTTCAGTTTGTGCAGATTGTGAAGTAACTGTCTGGAATGTATGTGTAGGCGGGGCAGTAGTTGAGATTGTTGGTTGGGTTGTAGCTGTTGCAAGTTGTGGTGTAGTAATTGTAGATTGGGCATTAGTTGTAGGTTGGATTTCAGTTTGCGCAGACTGCAAAGTAACTGTCTGGGATGTATGTGTAGGTGGGGCAGTTGTTGAGATTGTAAGTTGGGTTGTAGCTGTTGCAAGTTGTGGTGTAGTAATTGTGGATTGGGCATTTGTTACCGGTTGGATTTCAGGTTGTGTAGGCTGTGAAGTATTTACGGTCTGGGCAGTTGTTGAGAATGAAAGCTGACTTGTTATAGTAGCAGGCTGTGATGTAGTCATTGTTGATTGGGTTTTAGTGATAGATGGGATTTCGGTTTGTGTAGATTGTGAAGTAATGGTTTGGGATGTAGGCTGGGCAGTTGTTGAGAATGTAGGCTGAGTTGTAGCTGTTTCAAGTTGTGATGCAGTCATTGTGGATTGGGAGTTAGTTGTAGATTGGATTTCAGTTTGTATAGATTGTGAAGTAGTGGTCTGGGCTGTAAGTGTATGCTGGGAAGTTGTTGAGAAAGTAGGTTGGGCTGTACCTGTTTCAAGCTGCGATGTACTCATTGTTGATTGAGCATTTGATATAGACTGGATTGTCGGCTGTGAAGTGATTACAGGCTGGATTATAGTTGTAGGCTGAGTTGGAGCTGTTGCAAATTGTGATGTAGTCATTGTAGACTGAGCCTTGGTAATTCCCATAGTTGTCAATTCAGTCTCTGCAGTTGAATCTTGGTCAGATGTGACATGTTTAGATATTCCTAATGTGGATTTTGTTGTGGATTCCAGTGCCCTTTTAGTGGTTGGTACATCAGAAGACTATAGTTTCTTTTATGGTGATTCTAGCTGTAATTCCTGAGGTTGACTGAGGTGATGAGGTTGTAGTTGATTGGTCGGTAACTCCTACAGTTGACAGTTTAATTTCCTCTGTTGAAACTTCTTCTGATGAATCTGTTATAAATGGTGTTGATTTGTTTGTGACACTTTTAGATATGTCTGATGTGAATGTTGTTGTGGATTCCAATGACTTTTTAGTAGTTGGTACATCAGTGAAGTCTACAGTTGTTTCTTCCAAGGTTGTGTCAGCGATAAATTTTGTGGTTGATTGTGGTGTTAAAGTTGTAGTTGATTGTTTGGTAACTCCTACTGTTGGCAGCTGAGTTTTCTTTGCTGAAACTTCTTTTGTTAAATCTGTTATAAATGGTGTTGATTTGTTTGTGACACTCTTCGAAATGTCTGGTGTGAATGTTGCTGTGGATTCTAATGATTTTTCAGTAGTTTGTACATCAGTAAAGTCTATTGTTGCTTTTTCTAAGGTGGATCCAGCTATAGTTCTTGTTGATGATTGTGCTGTAGTTGGTTCATCAGTAACTCCTGTAGTTGATGGTTCAGTTTCCTCGGTTGAATCTTCTTCTGATGAATCGTCTGTAAATGCCGTTGGTTTGTTTGTGACACTTGTAGATATTTCTGATGTGAATGGTGTTGTCAATTCTTCATCAGTAGTAGAGTCAGTGACATTTACTGTTGTTTCGTCTAAGGTGGATACAACTATAGTTCTTGTTGATGATTGTGCTGTAGTTGGTTCATCAGTAACTCCTGTAGTTGATGGTTCAGTTTCCTCAGTTGAAACTTCTTCTGATGAATCTTCTGTAAATGCCGTTGGTTTGTTTGTGACACTTGTAGATATTTCTGATGTGAATGGTGTTGTCAATTCTTCATCAGTGACATTTACTGTTGTTTCGTCTAAGGTGGATACAGCTATAATTATTGTTGATGATTGTGCTGTAGTTGGTTCATCAGTAACTCCTGTAGTTGATGGTTCAGTTTCCTCGGTTGAAACTTCTTCTGATGAATCATCTGTAAATGCCGTTGGTTTGTTTGTGACACTTGTAGATATTTCTGATGTGAATGGTGTTGTCAATTCTTCATCAGTAGTAGAGTCAGTGAAGTCTACAGTTGTTTCATCTAAGCTGGATACAGCTGTAATTCCCGTGGTTGGTTGTGTTGTAGTTGGTTCATCAGTAACTCCTGTAGTTGATGGTTCAGTTTCCTCGGTTGAATCTTCTTCAGATGAATCATCTGTAAATGCCGTTGGTTTGTTTGTGGCACTTGTAGATATTTCTGATGTGAATGATGTTGTCAATTCTTCATCAGTAGTAGAGTCAATGAAGTCTACAGTTGTTTTGTCTAAGGTGGATACAGCTGTAATTCCTGTGGTTGGTTGTGTTGTAGTTGGTTCAACGGTAACTCCTGTAGTTGATGGTTCAGTTTCCTCGGTTGAATCTTCTTCTGATGAATCGTCTGTAAATGCCGTTGGTTTGTTTGTGACACTTGTAGATATTTCTGATGTGAATGGTGTTGTCAATTCTTCATCAGTAGTAGAGTCAGTGACATTTACTGTTGTTTCATCTAAGGTGGATACAGCTACAATTATTGTTGATGATTGTGCTGTAGTTGGTTCATCAGTAACTCCTGTAGTTGATGGTTCAGTTTCCTCGGTTGAATCTTCCTCTGATGAATCGTCTGTAATTGTCGTTGGTTTGTTTGTGACACTTGTAGATATTTCTGATGTGAATGGTGTTGTCAATTCTTCATCAGTGAAATTTACTGTTGTTTCGTCTAAGGTGGATACAGCTATAGCTCTTGTTGATGATTGTGCTGTAGTTGGTTCATCAGTAACTCCTGTAGTTGATGGTTCAGTTTCCTCGGTTGAATCTTCTTCTGATGAATCGTCTGTAAATGCCGTTGGTTTGTTTGTGACACTTGTAGATATTTCTGATGTGAATGGTGTTGTCAATTCTTCATCAGTGACATTTACTGTTGTTTCGTCTAAGGTGGATACAGCTATAATTATTGTTGATGATTGTGCTGTAGTTGGTTCATCAGTTACTCCTGTAGTTGATGGTTCAGTTTCCTCTGTTGAATCTTCTTCAGATGAATCATCTGTAAATGCCGTTGGATTGTTTGTGGCACTTGTAGATATTTCTGATGTGAATGATGTTGTCAATTCTTCATCAGTAGTAGAGTCGATGAAGTCTACAGTTGTTTTGTCTAAGGTGGATACAGCTGTAATTCCTGTGGTTGGTTGTGTTGTAGTTGGTTCATCAGTAACTCCTGTAGTTGATGGTTCAGTTTCCTCGGTTGAATCTTCTTCTGATGAATCATCTGTAAATGCCGTTGGTTTGTTTGTGACACTTGTAGATATTTCTGATGTGAATGGTGTTGTCAATTCTTCATCAGTGAGATTTACTGTTGTTTCGTCTAAGGTGGATACAGCTATAGCTCTTGTTGATGATTGTGCTGTAGTTGGTTCATCAGTAACTCCTGTAGTTGATGGTTCAGTTTCCTCGGTTGAATCTTCTTCTGATGAATCGTCTGTAAATGCCGTTGGTTTGTTTGTGACACTTGTAGATATTTCTGATGTGAATGGTGTTGTCAATTCTTCATCAGTAGTAGAGTCAGTGACATTTACTGTTGTTTCGTCTAAGGTGGATACAGCTATAGTTCTTGTTGATGATTGTGCTGTAGATGGTTCATCAGTAACTCCTGTAGTTGATGGTTCAGTTTCCTCGGTTGAAACTTCTTCTGATGAATCGTCTGTAAATGCCGTTGGTTTGTTTGTGACACTTGTAGATATTTCTGATGTGAATGGTGTTGTCAATTCTTCATCAGTAGTAGAGTCAGTGACATTTACTGTTGTTTCGTCTAAGGTGGATACAGCTGTAATTCCTGTGGTTGGTTGTGTTGTAGTTGGTTCATCAGTAACTCCTGTAGTTGATGGTTCAGTTTCCTCGGTTGAATCTTCTTCTGATGAATCATCTGTAAATGCCGTTGGTTTGTTTGTGACACTTGTAGATATTTCTGATGTGAATGGTGTTGTCAATTCTTCATCAGTGAGATTTACTGTTGTTTCGTCTAAGGTGGATACAGCTATAGCTCTTGTTGATGATTGTGCTGTAGTTGGTTCATCAGTAACTCCTGTAGTTGATGGTTCAGTTTCCTCGGTTGAATCTTCTTCTGATGAATCATCTGTAAATGCCGTTGGTTTGTTTGTGACACTTGTAGATATTTCTGATGTGAATGGTGTTGTCAATTCTTCATCAGTGACATTTACTGTTGTTTCGTCTAAGGTGGATACAGCTATAGCTCTTGTTGATGATTGTGCTGTAGTTGGTTCATCAGTAACTCCTGTAGTTGATGGTTCAGTTTCCTCGGTTGAATCTTCTTCTGATGAATCATCTGTAAATGCCGTTGGTTTGTTTGTGGCACTTGTAGATATTTCTGATGTGAATGGTGTTGTCAATTCTTCATCAGTAGTAGAGTCAGTGAAGTCTACAGTTGTTTCATCTAAGCTGGATACAGCTGTAATTTGGTTGGTTGTGTTGTAGTTGGTTCATCAGTAACTCCTGTAGTTGATGGTTCAGTTTCCTCGGTTGAATCTTCTTCTGATGAATCGTCTGTAAATGCCGTTGGTTTGTTTGTGACACTTGTAGATATTTCTGATGTGAATGGTGTTGTCAATTCTTCATCAGTAGTAGAGATTTACTGTTGTTTCGTCTAAGGTAGATACAACTATAGCTCTTGTTGATGATTGTGCTTGTAGTTGGTTCATCAGTAACTCCTGTAGTTGATGGTTCAGTTTCCTCGGTTGAATCTTCTTCTGATGAATCATCTGTAAATGCCGTTGGTTTGTTTGTGGCACTTGTAGATATTTCTGATGTGAATGATGCTGTCAATTCTTCATCAGTAGTAGAGTCAATGAAGTCTACAGTTGTTTCGTCTAAGCTGGATACAGCTGTAATTCCCGTGGTTGGTTGTGTTGTAGTTGGTTCATCAGTAACTCCTGTAGTTGATGGTTCAGTTTCCTCGGTTGAATCTTCTTCTGATGAATCATCTGTAAATGCCGTTGGTTTGTTTGTGACACTTGTAGATATTTCTGATGTGAATGGTGTTGTCAATTCTTCATCAGTAGTAGAGATTTACTAGTTGTTTCGTCTAAGGTGGATACAGCTGTAATTCTTGTTGATGATTGTGCTGTAGTTGGTTCATCAGTAACTCCTGTAGTTGATGGTTCAGTTTCCTCGGTTGAATCTTCCTCTGATGAATCATCTGTAAATGCCGTTGGTTTGTTTGTGACACTTGTAGATATTTCTGATGTGAATGGTGTTGTCAATTCTTCATCAGTAGTAGAGTCAGTGAAGTCTACAGTTGTTTCATCTAAGCTGGATACAGCTGTAATTCTTGTTGGTTGGTTGTGTTGTAGTTGGTTCATCAGTAACTCCTGTAGTTGATGGTTCAGTTTCCTCGGTTGAATCTTCCTCTGATGAATCATCTGTAAATGCCGTTGGTTTGTTTGTGACACTTGTAGATATTTCTGATGTGAATGGTGTTGTCAATTCTTCATCAGTAGTAGAGTCAGTGAAGTCTACAGTTGTTTCATCTAAGCTGGATACAGCTGTAATTCCTGTGGTTGGTTGTGTTGTAGTTGACTGATCAGTAAATCCTACAGTTGTTAGTTCAGTTTCCTCGGTTGAATCTTCTTGATGAATCATCTGAATCATTTGTAGGTACTTCTGATGTGAAAGCTGTTGTCAATTCCTGTGGTTCATCAGTAGCATTGTCAGTGAAGTCTACAGTTATTTCTTTTAAGGTGGATCCAGCTGTAATTTCTGTGGCTGGTTGTGTCGTTGAGACTGTGTTTGGTTGATCAGTAAATCCTATAGTTGACGGTTCAATCTCCTCTGTTGAATTGTCCTCTGATGAATCAGTTGCAAAGACTGTTGTTGATTCAACTGTAACAATTGTGTCTGATTCATCTGTAAAATCTGTTGGTAATTCATCAGTAAATGCTGTAGTTTCTCCTGTAAATTTTGGTGTGTTGATTGACTGATCTGTAGTATCATTGGTACGGTTATCCAGCAAAGATGTTGACAATTCTTCCATTGTTGTCAAATCTGTCATGTCACCCTTGGTTGATTCATCTGTGAACAATGTAATTTATTTTTAAGGAACTTCCTTTCTGCGAAGTTGTTGTGCAACATGATGAAGTGAACTCACCTGTTAAACCGGTTACAGATTCCACAGTGCTGTTTGTAATCAATTCCATGGATATATCTGTGGCTAATCCATCAGTTGTGTCTGCTGTAGAATCACTTGTTGTCACATTAATAACTACATCTGTTGAAATGTCATCTGTTGAATCTGTGGCTATTGTAACATCAGTCATTGTTGTTGACTGAACTCTGATTGCAGTATGTGCTGTTAAAGAAATGATCACACATGATTAGATCAAGTGCACAGAAGTAAATGAGGGAAACAGAGGGATGGCATTCTCAGTATAAAAAAAGACACAAACTAACCAGTTAAGATGAAAACGGTGGTCATCAGTACTGTTCTCCACATCTTGATAACTGTAAGAATTGATCACATTTGAATATAACGTAGGATGAGAGATAAATTATAAAAAGGTCGACACACTCAGTTCAGGTCATGGGCCATTAGATTAATGAGCTGATGAGTTGAATGAAGTATGTTACAGCAGAAAAATACCCTGCAAAAAAGTGCAGTGCTTGAGTTTGATTTATTTATTGTGCAGTAGAGGTTTGCTAAGATGCCAGTGAATCCGACGGGTTTCATTCTGGGATCGGGTTCGATCTTAATGGTTAACTTTGGGTTTGAACTGGGTTAGGGGTTGTAAATAATGAACAAATGTTTTTTTAAATACTATTTCATAATTTTTGCAGACAATTGTTTTGTACCTAAAATTTGTGCGTGTAGGTTTGCGTCCTTGGAAAGTTGAATTTGTTCCCATTTGGTCGGGTAAAGTGACAGTTTCAATAACAGGCAGAGTTTGGGTTTCAACTTAAAGGGATAGTTTTTTGGGACACCTAAAAAACTAAAATTCTGTCATTGATTACTCACCCTTGTGTCGTTCCAAACCCGTAAGACCTTCGTTCATCTTTGGAGCACAAATTAAGACATTTTTGATTAAATCCGAGAGCTTTCTGACCCTGCAGAGACAGCAACGCAAGTACCACATTCACGGTACAGCAAAGTACCAAGAACATCGACAAAATAGTCCATGACATCAGTGCTTCAGCCATAAATTTATGAAGCTATGATAATATTTATTTGTGTGTAAAGCAAACAAAAATAAGAGGGTCGGAAAGCTGTCGGATTTCATCAAACATGTTTGGAATGACATGAGGGTGAGTAATTAATGACACAATTTTTATTTTTGGGTGAACTATCCCTTTAAGTCAAGACATTTTGGCAAGAGATTGTGCTTCAGTAGTCATCTTTCAGACTAGAAATACAGCCAAACTACACATTTCAGAATTTATTTTATTGCACTTTATATGTAGTATCTTTATAATGCTGTTTTCTGATTTCTGTTTTATTCCTCTCTATATCCTGTAGGTTTTTACTGAGAGGTTAGTTCATATATCCTTCCCCTAGTCTTATTCTTGCACTTTATATATTTGCATTTGTAACTTAGCTCTTATGTTAGGACTGTGCCTTAAGAACAAGTCTGACCAAATAGCATTCAATGGGCAATTCATCTTATTTTTCTGATTCAACTTAGACTTATCTACGCCGTTATATAACTAACTTTAAACAAATGTTGTGACTAGTCTTAAAGAAAACATTAATTAGATTACTTGTAACTTGTAAGAGTAGTTTTCATCCATGTTATTTTTCTGTTTTTTCTCTTCTTTTCTCACTTTTCGGTCATTGTTAGGCAGATAATAAGATAACATTTTCATATTCTAATGCAAGACCAATTAATATAGTCATTATTATATTATATATTACTTTAAATGTTATGATCATAATTATATTAATTTGGCTTGCTAAGCCATTGATCTCATCCTGTGTCATTATTTCACTCCTGCACTTATTCTAAGTGGTGTAAAGTCATATTATTCACTGAAAATATATTTTCACACTTTGTTAACTTCAGTTCACCAGACTATTAATGCAAATTCCAACCCCAGGATTTCATCTTAGTAATGAACCAACTGTGTTATTTTATTATTATTATTTTGAATGCTTGTACCATTAGTTGAAAAACATGTCCTTATATATTGACTCTTTGTGTGTATGGCAGATTCTTAAGCTATTTATTATCCATTGAAATCTTTAACTCAGCTAAGCTAGAGTATGTATTTATGTAAGCCTATTTTCACCACTAAACAAAAAAAATAAAATTACAATTGCGAGTTTGTCTAAGATAACAAATTAGATATTTCAGATGTTTCTCAGAAATTGTGAGAAATAAACTTGCAATTATGAGAAAAAGTCAGAATTGTGAGATTTAAACTCATAATTGCGAGATAAAACGTCAGAATTGTGAAATAAAAAGTTGCAATTACCTTGTTTATTTATTTATTTATTTTTTAATTAGTGGTGAAAATGGGCTTCTGTAGAAATGTACATCTAAAATACTATTTATACACATTTTGAATATGTTTTTTATTTAATAATTTATTTTATACATATTTAATTATTTGGGAAAATGTCCTGTATTTAATTACATTTACGTTTAGTCATTGTCTCAGTTTATATATATATATATATATATATATATAAATGTTTAAATTAAAGTTTAAAGGGAAGTAGGGCAAATTAAACTCACCCAATTGGTCTGATTGCTTCAAGGAATGATGGAGTTGGATGCAATATCAAAGACACAGGTTAGGCAGTAAGTCCCATGGTAAAGGTAAATGAAGTCATGATCTGTGTTCATGTGATGTGACAGTGAGGCATATCATTATTACAAAGGAGAAGGAAGAAGACCATCACTAATGCATGTCAGTGAAACAGCATTCCAAAGGTTTAAGTTCTGTTAATTCATTCCTCAGCAGTTAGCAATACATTTCATGTTAGCAGTGCATTGATGAAATAAGGAAATATAACATTTTCAGAGAATGCACCAAAGAAAGACAAAGCTTTGAGGAACTGGAAGAGGAACATTGTTTTTACAATTAGTCTCTTATGTAATCATAATTAGGTGTATTGTCTAAGTGTATTGTTTTAGGTAGATTTCAGACGACTTAAACTGATTAAATCATGCATTGTGCTCTGTTCATCTTTAAAGGCACAAACGTGATTTTAACAAACAATGCAGATGTTTTAACAAATATTACAATATATAATTGTGTGTGTGTGTGTGTAGATGGGATGATTGATGGATGGATGGATGGATGGATGGATGGATGGATGGATGGATGGATGGATGGATGGATGGATGGATGGATGGATGGATGGATGGATGGATGGATAGATAGATAGACGGGGAGATAGATAGATAGATAGATGGATGGATAGATAGATAGATAGATAGATAGATAGATAGATAGATAGATAGATAGATAGATAGATAGATAGATAGATAGATAGATAGATAGATAGATAGATAGATAGAAGAAACTGCAAGTAACAAACTCAATTCAAATTAAAGGTTTATAGCATTTTCTTGTAAAACATATTCCAGTAATCTCTATAATTTAAATCTTAGAAAGGTCATTTTTTAACAGTGTAGTGTTTTAAAATCTATTCATATTTTGAGAAGTCTGTGTGTGTATCATCAGGTGCTGTAACTAAAATCCCCTTTGAAGGAACAATAAATGTTCACTAATACCACAAATACATTGAATTCACAGTGTCCAGCTCAGGGCGGTCCAAACTCGGTCCTCGAGGACCGGTGTCCTGCAGAGTTTAGCTCCAAATGACCTCAACACACCTGCCTGGAAGCTTCTAGTATGCCTAGTAAGAGCTTGATTAGCTGCTTCAGGTGTGTTTAATTAGGGTTGAGCTAAACTCTGCAGGACACCGCCCTCGAGGACCGAGTTTGACACCTCTGTCCAGCTGATCACTTTTAATTATTTCTCAGCCTAGATCACGACACATTGGTGAAATCAACATACTCACTGACAGATTACTATTTTACAGTGACTGTGCATCTGCAGACAATCTATAACAAAATCACAGCGGCAAAGACATTAAACACATTTGTGATGTGCGGTAATTGTTAGCTTAGTCAAAATTCTCCGAGATTTTGCATTAATTGCCAGAGAGTCGTAATTATGTACATATCATTTTGAGAGTTTTGTACAAGTGGTATTTCTTAAAAGCTCTAGCTCAACAAATGCTCTGAATGTATTATAAATAAACTCATTTTAATGGCATGATGCACTGGCTCCTCTTAATCGATGCATAAAATCCAAGCCTTCTGGATCTAATCCATATGAGTTCATCTTTGTTTTGGACTAATGAAAAGTGTAAAGTTTGGGACAGAATGCAGCACATCAGGAATCTTAGTCGAGAACGGATGGTTGAATTATTTACTGCACTATTTTGAGATCCAGCAGATGGCGCCATGTAATGGTTTTTCCAATCCTGCTTCTGAAGATCTATCTACCTAACAGCATAGTTCAGCTCAAAAGCCTCGTCCAAATACCAACACTTGCGGTCTTTGCACTTGACTACTTATCTGACATTTACATTTAGTCATTTAGCAGATGCTTTTATCCAAAGTGACTTAAGAATGAGGACAATACAAGCAATCAAAACCAACAAAAGAGCAATGATAAGAAAGTGCTATGACAAGTTTCAGTTAGTCTAACACATTAATGTTTTTGTGTTAATCATATAATAGATAAAAAGAAAACAAATTGATAGAATAGAAAACGAATAGAGAAAGCTAGACAGTTAGACAACAAATAGCCTAGAGTGCAAATCTTGATGCATGTTTGCTTTTGTTTTTCAATAAAACATCAAATAGAATTAGAATAGAGAGTGCTAGAGTTAGAGGGTTAAATAAAGATGGAAGAGATGTGTTTTAGCCGTTTCTTGAAGATGATTTAGGTAAAGGGGTGCAGAGTCAGGGGTGGTTATGTAGGGACACATTAATGCCTTGAATTTTATGCGAGCAGCTATTGGTAGCCAGTGCAAATTGATGAACAGAGGTGTGACATGCAATCTTTTCAGCTCATTAAAGATTAGTATTGCAGCTACGTTCTGGATTAATTGTAAAGGTTTGATAGAACTGGCTGTATTTGGTGCAAGTGTTCAAGTGTGGATGAAGACCACAAGTGTGTGTAGAACATTTAAGTAGCCTACCTGATGGGACACACCTGTAGTGTTGTAAAAATGCAAGTGTTTATGTAGCTTTAGTAGGCCCTTACATAGCTTTAGTAAGCCCTTTAGTAGGCCCTTACATAGCTTTAGTAAGCCCTTTAGTAGGCCCTTACATAGCTTTAGTAGGCCCTTTAGTAGGCCCTTACATAGCTTTAGTAGGCCCTTTAGTAAGCCCTTACATAGCTTTAGTGGGCCCTTTAGTAAGCCCTTGCATTGCTTTAGTGGGCCCTTTATTGGGCCCTTACATAGCTTTAGTAGGCCCTTTATTGGACCCTTACATAGCTTTAGTAGGCCCTTTAGTAGGCCCTTACATAGCTTTAGTAGGCCCTTTATTGGGCCCTTACATAGCTTTAGTAGGCCCTTTAGTGGGCCCTTACATAGCTTTAGTAGGCCCTTTATTGGGCCCTTACATAGCTTTAGTAGGCCCTTTAGTAAGCCCTTGCATTGCTTTAGTAGGCCCTTTTTTGGGCCCTTACATAGCTTTAGTAGGCCCTTTATTGGGCCCTTACATAGCTTTAGTAGGCCCTTTATTGGGCCCTTACATAGCTTTAGTAGGCCCTTACATAGCTTTAGTAGGCCCTTTTTTGGGCCCTTACATAGCTTTAGTAGGCCCTTTATTGGGCCCTTACATAGCTTTAGTAGGCCCTTTTTTCAAGGTTCAAGGTTCAAGGTTCTTTATTATTCGTCACATACACAATCATACAAGTATAATCACCTTAGGGGCCCTTGCGCGAGTCCACGGGCCACTGGAGTCATATTTTGGGACAGACTCGATCATCACGGCGGAAATAGAAAGAGGTGTTGTGTTCTTGTTACGGACAGGTGCTGCAATTCTGGTGGAGTAAAGATGTTGCCTGTAGTTGTTTTTACCCTTGTGCTTGCAAAATGGCTTGCCATGCAGAGACATCATCATCATCTAGTTCTCCGACATCGCAGAAGAGAATGTATTATTTTGCGTATTGAAATTAAATTCAAGTTTATTTGTATAGCGCTTTCCATGACACAAATCGTTGCAAAGCAGCTTAACAGAAAATGTAAGATTTTACAATATATTATGAGTAGCTTATCAGTGGTGACTGTCAAGATTATGTCCATAAGGCAGAAATGTATGGTAAAAATCAGTTAATGACATAATCAAACAGACGATGAACACTATTAACAGCAATTATTATATGTTGTAATCAAACTTATAGCCAAGTAGTTCTGTATGCTGTTTCAAGCTTTAAATGACTACTTAATGAAATGAATCAAATCAAAAACAAAAACTTTTTCATTATAATCATAATCCGTGACGCACCTCTCTCTATAGAGAACTGCTTATCTTTTGTTTTGTTTTTTCCTTTAAGGTAAACAATAGTTCATTCTTCATTGTATCGTTTGCAGAGAAGCTAATTTATCGCATTGCATGATAATTAGATTTTTTTTCTCTTACGTTTTGTAGAATTTCATTAACAATGTTGATCTAATTACTGTGAAAACAGTGTCACCCGCTGGACGCTCGCTGCTGCTTCAGCCGTCATATTCAATTATCCAAATAAAAGTGTGTTCAACAAGCTGACAGAAGTCGATCTATTTTTTTGTTGGGAACTTTTAAATGATAAAGTATAATTGTTGTCATAATTATAATTTTTTCCATGAAGAATCAGAGATTGAGGGTCACATTGAGTGAGTTTTATATTTATGTAAACAAATGACAAGCAAAATCCGATTCCTAAAGGTGCGTTCACACCAGATGCGAATGAAGCGTTAAGCGCGAATGATTTACATGTTACGTCAATGCAAAGACGCGATAGACAATCCTAATGGCCTTTTGAGCATTTGGGGCTTTGACGGAGTTGAAAAATCGGAACTTTACGGATATTCACTCTAGCAGTGACGTGATTATGAGCCAATCCCAAACAACAATAAAACAGGAATACATTTTGCAACAAGACTGGAGCTCCTGGCAGAAGCCCCCCATGACACTAATTTGTGTCTGTTGTGTGAACAGTTGAGTAGCGTTTTAAAATGCTGGTTTAATGTACTAAGACAGTGATGCTAAAAGACATGCAGGTGATTCAGAATATTAAACATTAAATGGATTAAGACAGTGTTATTTAATGTTCAAATTTTTAGCTTATATACATGTATCTGCACATAGTACGCTTTACATTTTTTTCTTTATCACTGTCTTGGTACATTAAGCCACTTTAAGCATTTTAGAAAGTCACCTGTTCAAGTTCTACTAATTCGCAAGCGATACTTGCAAAGAAGGTAACATTAATTATTAAACCAACAAAATCAAATCTTTCAAAAACACACAGAAATGTGATTCTTTTTGAGTGAGAGGCAGTGGGTTTAATCAGTGACATGAACAGATTTAATATTCGGCGTCTTCTCCATGACCTTCTTCCTTGTTTTTACACAGAAAAAAGGTGAAAAAATATACTGCATTATTCAGTTTTCTCTCAGAACGATGATCTGAGTTACTATTGAAATTTTCGATGCAGCATGAATGACATAATGGTGACATTTTTCACAATCATGACAAAAAAATCGAACACTGCCGTAAACTCAATAACGGAAAGGCATCGCTATCCTGCAAGTATGGCGGATAAACAAAGCGGTTTCCCAGAACTCACATTCTCTATATGCGCGTCTAATGAAGAGATAGCGAATCAGGATCATCATTTTCATCGTTGCTAAACACTAGTTTATTAGTAAATAATTAAAATATCTCCTTGCTATTTTCATCACTAATTTTATATAAAATATAAAATAAGGAAAAGAACACACTTTTAAAATGGCTGCTACTGCTGATATGTTGCCCTTTTAGGGGTATAAATCAAGATATAAAAACCTGTCTAGACTGTGATTCTGTGGCTTTTGTTTTAGAAAATCTAATCTTTTGTAATCTTGACAAAGCTCAAATCGTTGGAAATGTCTGACAGTCAAGTTTCAATATTTGTTTGCTGTTTGGTAATAGAAGTGATGTTGTGACAGAAGATGATTGATTTGTGACAGAAAACTGCATCAAGACAATTGAGTAGAGTTTGGGTGTAACCCAGTGGTTGCTTTTTGGTATAGTGCCCAAACAAAACCTCACAGGAACCACAATTTGTGCGATATCAACCATAAACTTGGTTATACACATGGCTTTGATTTTATAGCAACTTTAGGGTACGACATATTTTACAAAATATTTATTTTACATAAAATAAAGTAAAATAGTATACTACATTTCTTTGTTGTAGATGTTAACTTTAATAACTTTTTATACTTTCTTTTTTTAAATGCTGTCACTTCAGCGGTAATCTGCTATGTGTCTTCTTTAAAAAGACAGACCTTGGGGCTGTATTCCAAAGTGTTCAGGAATTACAGTCATGCTGTAACAAGCTTTGATAAACAAGTGCTCTGTTTTCAGTGAAGTTATACCCCCAAAGGCACGATTTATCATGGGGATACAAACATTAAAATAAAAATTAGGACAAAATTAAATAAAAAAAAGAAAATCATGAAATTCTATTATTTGAGCTCCAAAAAAGATGGACAACAGCAATACATTTGTTTTCTGATGTCTCTTTATGATTTTGCCCTTTTAGGGTTAATCGTATTAAAAATTAAAAGCAAACTAATGTTTGGTGTTTCCGTCGTAAATCCAATGTTTGATACTTCAACCAAAAATGAAAGTTTTGTACATACACTTTCTTTCTTTCTTTTTCTTTCTTTCTTTCTTTCTTTCTTTCTTTCTTTCTTTCTTTCTTTCTTTCTTTCTTTCTTTCTCAAACATTGTCTCCTCTTGACTTCCATTGTATCGAAAAACACTGAGACATTTCAGAAGAAAAAAGTAATATGAGTAAATCATAATCATGTTATTTTTGGGTGAAATGTCAATCATTAATGTTTTCATGCTCATATGACGTGACATGACTTGACCTATCACATGCTTTCCAAATAAATCCAATTGAATCTCAGATGAAACTGCAGAAACTGGACAGACAGGTGCTGGAGGAGCGATTATAATCTTATACGAAACTCGACTGATAAGGACATATTTGCAGCTGACAAAAGAGAAGAAATATAAACCAGTGACTGAAAATGAGAATGACTGCATTTATTTATCACCATTATGATTCTACTTGTGTCAACAGAGTTTGTTTAGCAATTTGATGTAACCCAGAAAAGTTTTATATATATATATATATATGTATTATGCAGAATTGAAACACATCTTTTATAAATACATACAGTCTGAACAGTGCTTGTATATCATAAAGTCTCTGTGTTCTCTATTTCACTTGTGCTCTTGGTACAATGTTATGTTGTTTACCACATCAATATCAACTAGCAATACATTTATCACGGATATTTTATCTAGAAAAAATACTGGTATAATACAAGAGCATGAAAATGTGTCTAACTGGCTAAAAAGTGTGTTATTGTTGTACAAGTTTTTGTGTTAATATTTAAAAATGATCAGATGATCTTGTCTACAAGTTTTTCCCCAGACATTTCTGATGTCATATCCTGTAGCCGTTTGTCATTCTTCTGAGTTGTTTTACAGGTTTCCTAAGCATTGACACACTTCCTTCTTCCACACACCAAAGCCTGTTCCAGAGTCAGCCGGTATAGAAAAGACCTTCAACATGTTCCAATGAATGGCTTACTTTTGGTTTCAGAGGAACTGTGCTGCATCTCAAAAGGTCTACAAGTATGTTTACATGAGACAAAAGGAGTTTGATATTACAAAATTATAATAGAAAATTCTAAAGAGATCAGAAATGTTCAATGAACGTTTCCCCTGTCAGCACATGATAGGGTTTATTTTTTATTAAATTTTTTTAACGTATTTTTTTATTAACTAACATCTTCTTGCAAAACATAGTTTCTTGATTTTTACATAACAAATTGTAGCATAACTGTGTTTTACAACATGACAAGAAGAATAGAGAAGAAAAAATAAATAAAATAATGCACCACTATATTACCTGTAAAGACTGGTCAAAGGCAGGGGATCCAAGTGCAGTAATATATATTTATTAGACAGCGGCAGAATCACACAGGCAATGGTCAGCGGGCATAACAGGAATATCAGAGGCAAAGCAGAGACGTAAACAATACCAGGCAGAGGTCGAGGTCACAGGCACAGGTTCAGAGATCGAAGGTCGGGCAGTCCGGGGTCACACACAGAGATAACAGATACGGGGAAGACCGCTCAGAAATGTAGCCAGGGCAAAACAAGACTTCGCACTGGGTGAGTGTTTGTGTGCTGCTTTTATGTGAGTGAGAGAATGAGGTGCAGGTGTGGTGAGGCAATCAGAGTTGATGAGTGAATGGTGACAGCTGTGTGATTGGTGTAATGGTGGACGGGAATGTGTGAGTGCAGTGCATGATGGGAAATGTAGTCCAAGGGTGATGTGCAGTTTGAGTGAGTGGGAACCAGATTCATGACATTACCACACTTTTTTCGTTAATTTTTTTTAACGGATCTCTGTTTTTTGATTCAACAAAAAGTAGTTGGTAACTGTACATTGCATTCCCAGTCTTCTAATCTATATTTAGCCAGAATTAATCTATGTAAAACAACCTTTGAATATACTTTACCTTCAGACTGGAACACTCTTCAAACGAAACTGCGACTTAATCAGTTGGTGTCTTTCAGTAATTAAAAAAGTATGCATGCAATACATTTTAATTTAATGATTTGCAAATGCTTCTAATTCTGTACTTTTATTGCTGTGATGCATTGTTTTTTGTCATATGTGTAATTGTATAACTAAGCCACCTATCTTGGCCAGGACACTCCTGTAAAAGAGATTTTCAATATCTCCTGCTTAAATAAAGTCTTAATAAACACAGAACAACAGCCTTGGATGGGGTCAACATATTCAAAAAATGACAAAGAGTTAACTAGCCAATCTATTCATTAAAAAATGTGTTTAAACACTTCCTCCATATGCCTCACCCTGCTCTTTCATTAAGAGTTTCCATTGCTCCACAAACAGACTCATTCTCTTAAGTTAAGTCTTAAACAGTAACTTTTTTTCCATCCCATAAATTTCCTCACTGTCCGTAAGCATTGCTCAAGTGTCCATGGCCTTCTCTAAAGCCATTTCATTGGAATGTTCTTCATTGCTGCAACTAGGAGTATTCGTAGGATGTAGCTTGTCTTCTATTTTTTTGTTATTAAATCCATTTTAGTAGGCCTAGGGGTGTAACCCCGGTGAGCGTGATTTCGCCAAGTAGAATGTGATCCTGGATTAACACGCGTTGTTGGTCCTGGATCAACATTTAAATCAACCAATCACAACCCTCTGATGTCATCAGTGTGTGCCGACCACCCTATGACCAATCCATTTTTGAATCTTTCCCTCCTTTTGTCATGCAGCCAGACCCCAAAGAGGTAAGTTATTCTGTATATCTTCTTTTTCAGCTTTCTTCCTACACAAAATGTAATATTATAAGTGTATTTATTACATTTAAAAATACATGAAATTGAATACGAGTGTAATGCTACACTGAACAACTGCATTCAATAGATGTGTGCAGTTTAGCTAATGTGCAAGTATTTCCCTCGCCGTGACCAAAAGTAGCTGTTTTTGCGCAGTAAAATGAACGTAGGAGTGCATGCGTGAATAAAAAGTAAATTCATAGATTTTTTTTTTTTTTTTCGGTCATTAAAAGCTTCAGGGTGGGGAGGGGTAACCGATATGGCTTGTGATTAATACATTTCAAAAGGCTGTGATGTAATTAAATATGAGCCCTGTTTCATAGTAACCTAAGAACGTTGCGCTATTACGTTACGCGGTCTACAAGTTTGCAGTTTCATAGCATTTTATGATCAGTTGTGAATAATGCCCAGCGATTGTTTATGATCTATATATTCAGATAGCAAATGTTGATTAATTATTGCAATGCTAACTTTATGGACTTCATATTTTGAAAAATGTTTTAGATGGTTATGAGAGTGCATTATTTATGTCCCTTTTGTGTTTGAGCAGCTGGAAGTAGTAAAGACATTTCAAAATAAACGTTCCATGCTGGCATGTTGATCCTGGATCATCACAATAATTTCAATAATTCTAAATGTACTAATGTTTATCCTGGACCTTCATAATCAACACAGTCTAAATTAAATAATGTTTATCCTGGACCATCATAATCAATACAGTCTAAATGCAATAATGTTGATCCTGGACCATCATAATCAATACAGTCTAAAATTACTAATGTTTATCCTGGACCATCATAATCAATACAGTCTAAATGCAATAATGTTGATCCTGGACCATCATAATCAATACAGTATAAATTCAATAATGTTTATCCTGGACCATCATAATCAATACAGTCTAAATTTACTAATGTTTATCCTGGACCATCATAATCAATACAGTCTAAATTTACTAATGTTTATCCTGGACCATCATAATCAATACAGTCTAAATGCAATAATGTTGATCCTGGACCATCATAATCAATACAGTCTAAATGCAATAATGTTTATCCTGGACCATCATAATCAATACAGTCTAAATTTACTAATGTTTATCCTGGACCATCATAATCAATACAGTCTAAATTTACTAATGTTTATCCTGGACCATCATAATCAATACAGTCTAAATTCAATAATGTTGATCCTGGACCGTCATAATCAATACAGTATAAATTCAATAATGTTGATCCTGGACCGTCATAATCAATACAGTCTAAATGCAATAATGTTGATCCTGGACCATCATAATCAATACAGTCTAAATTCAATAATGTTTATCCTGGACCATCATAATCAATACAGTCTAAATTTACTAATGTTTATCCTGGACCGTCATAATCAATACAGTCTAAATTTACTAATGTTGATCTGGACCATCATAATCAATACAGTCTAAATTCAATAATGTTGATCTGGACCGTCATAATCAATACAGTCTAAATTCAATAATGTTGATCTGGACCGTCATAATCAATACAGTCTAAATTCAATAATGTTTATCCTGGACCGTCATAATCAATTCAGTCTAAATTTAATAATGTTGATCTGGACCGTCATAATCAATACAGTCTAAATTCAATAATGTTTATCCTGGACCGTCATAATCAATACAGTCTAAATTCAATAATGTTGATCCAGGACCATCATAATCAATACAGTCTAAATTCAATAATGTTTATCCTGGACCGTCATAATCAATACAGTCTAAATTCAATAATGTTTATCCTGGACCATCATAATCAATACAGTCTAAATTCAATAATGTTTATCCTGGACCATCATAATCAATACAGTCTAAATTCAATAATGTTTATCCTGGACCGTCATAATCAATACAGTCTAAATTCAATAATGTTGATCTGGACCGTCATAATCAATACAGTCTAAATTCAATAATGTTTATCCTGGACCATCATAATCAATACAGTCTAAATTCAATAATGTTGATCTGGACCGTCATAATCAATACAGTCTAAATTCAATAATGTTTATCCTGGACCGTCATAATCAATACAGTCTAAATTCAATAATGTTGATCTGGACCATCATAATCAATACAGTCTAAATTCAATAATGTTGATCCTGGACCATCATAATCAATACAGTCTAAATTCAATAATGTTTATCCTGGACCATCATAATCAATACAGTCTAAATTCAATAATGTTTATCCTGGACCGTCATAATCAATTCAGTCTAAATTCAATAATGTTTATCCTGGACCGTCATAATCAATACAGTCTAAATTCAATAATGTTTATCCTGGACCATCATAATCAATACAGTCTAAATTCAATAATGTTTATCCTGGACCGTCATAATCAATACAGTCTAAATTCAATAATGTTTATCCTGGACCGTCATAATCATTGTTAAATGGAGTAGAGCATAGCTAACAAAATTTCCAAAATACCATCCATGTTTGCACACACTTTCGATGCTTTTTTACAATGTGAGAGAATTTTAATGGGAACTGTAGCATTTGTTGGTCTCTTAACCCAAATTCCTTTTTTATTTAATTATTTACAGAGATGCTTTCTGGATGAACAGTTTTGGATTCATCATGACTGGTAAGAGCACATGTTTGATAAACATGTAAATGCCCTTTAGAATTTTAGATTTTATTTGATATATTTTTAAATAAATAATTTAATTTCTTCCTTTTAAAACACAGATCTCCCATGGGATTCACTAGTGGGCTGTATTGGGCCAT
The DNA here is from genome assembly GCA_027564155.1 of Gymnocypris eckloni scoliostomus. NCBI lineage: Eukaryota > Metazoa > Chordata > Actinopteri > Cypriniformes > Cyprinidae > Gymnocypris > Gymnocypris eckloni. The sequence continues at coordinate 41,243,020 of CM050413.1, read as the reverse complement.
ATAGCCTTTCGGCAGCACATTTTAAAGCACTTTACGAGCCAGCTTACATATCAGATGTGGTGAGTTATTAATGATACATGCATTTTAGAATGTTATTTAAAAAAAAACCTGGGTTCTAACTATAACTATTATCAATAGGTCATCGATGCCCTCATGTTTAATATCTGCAAGGTATGAAGTATATTATTTGTTATGAACCATTGTAACTTTTTTGGCTCTATAAACCTGCCATTCCTTTGTCCATTAAGAAATTTGAGGATGTGTACAGTGTTTGCACCCAATCTATGACCAAGATTCTGTCTGGATCACAGAGGGTCAAAAGCCACTACTTTTGCAAGGTGAAGTAAATATTATTTACATACCCAAAATATATTATTTCATATAAGGCATATGCCTGTCTAAAGAATGAAGCTCTGACACTGCAACACCAACTGGAATTCCTGAAATAAGTGTCATTTTCAGTTGATTTTTTAATATCGTCTTACTTTGGTTGAACCAATGTAGCATATGTATGATAATGATATGTGTCCAGATAAGAATCGATTTTAGCTCTTAAGAGTGTTCTCTATGACCAAGGTTATGAACACATACACAGTTACTCAAAAATGTTTTTTGATATAAACATGCAACGACATGCTTCATATGGCATTTCAAATTTGCTGTCTGTTCAGTCACATTGATCTAAATGATTGTTTAAAAAAAAAAGATCTGTGGTCGAGGAGAAAACTTCCAGGCTTTTTGAGGACATGGAGTATAGAATCAGAATATTGTGAGCCAAAAGCGAGTACAACATAGTTTTTAAATTCATGGCATTAATAGGTTTTATTAGCCTGCAAAGCTTCCCTTTATTTCCAAAGCTTCCCAAAATTTCCCTTTCATTTGTAAGTATTAGTTATTCATATGTTTACATTTTGTTTACACTTATCTGAAAAAGCAACATACAGTTTTTTACTATTATACTAAATTATTGTCTCTGCTTATTTACCTGCAAAGGAGAATGTTTTTAACTTTAACGCCTTTAATTTATCCTAAACAATAAATAGAAAATACAATAATTATGTTTACAGATGTGCAAATGATATTCCATATAAAACTGAAAGTTTGATTCCATTAATCATTCTGTCTTTCCAGAAAAACATATTTAAAAGTTATGGTAAAATTATTGGAGCCCACCTGGAAAATGGAAATCACTGGACACTTTTTGTAAGTAATCATACCACACTAAATGCAATAAAATATGCAAGTAATGCTAATGGCTGACCATTAATGTTTTACTCTATGTAAATAAATAAATATATATATATATATATACATACATACATTAAAAAATAAATAAATAAATAATAACACTTGGTGATTACTATGATTTTATGTCCTAATCATCTTTTCTTATTTTGTAGTTATGTGACCTAAAAAAACACGCAATCACTTACATGGATCCGTTTGGTGAAGTAGAGGAAAAGAAAAATGACATTCTGAAGAACTGGAGGTAATACATTTATAATAGGGAAAAAAATATAAGAATATGCCTTTATTTAGTTCATCCTTGCCTTAATGTATGTAATTGTAGAAGGAATTTGCCAGAGTGTGTTCATGGCCCAGAGGTACACTACAAAATTGTTCTGCTAATGTTTTTGTTGAATTGTGAAATGTTGCATACCATAATTGACCGAGCATATGACTACAAAACAGCACTACAGTTAGAATGTATACCTGATAACGTAGCTTTATTTTTCAGTTCTTTTGCCAAAGCTAAGGGCTGCACCTTTACATGGACATGGACTGATGTGCCCCATCCACGGCAGGAGGAAGGTCATTCCTGTGGTATCCATGTGTTAATGGTAGGCCTATGCCCCCTTTAAAGGGAAATGAAATGCAATTTCAGAGGTGATTTTCTAATGTTTGCAAGGTTTTGCACCAAAAATAATTTCGCATCATCATTTTCACTTTGTAAAAAAACAGAAGTGAAAGAGGTGTTACATCTTGTAGAAATTGAAGTATCGATTGACTAACGTCATTGCACCATAGCCACACCCTCCTTTACAGCATGTCATGTGTTTATATACTCAAGATGGCAAGCACTGTAATAGAGTTGTATATGTTTGAGACAGAGGCAGAAGAAACTGAAACAACACAACACAATGACTGCAACAGTTTGTTTTAGTGTGGCAATTGCTATTGCTTGCTTTATTTTACTATTTAAAAGCCGACTTAATTTATGTTTTAGTTTGCTCAGGCCCTGCTTGATGGCAAAAGATTGGTGAAGGGATATACCTCAGTGGAGATACCACAACTGAGGGCACAATTCTGCCACACTCTGTTTACCTCTTTAGGTACTCCTTTTTTATATATATATACCATTGTCTTAAACAAGATTACTAATTTCATGTCAATCCCTCCCCACACCGCAGATAGAGTTATGAAATGTACAGTGTGCTGGGGCGTCCTAATGAAAGACAAGGTAATTAGAAGTATCCACTTGATGTTGTAATAATTTGCAGAAACCCAAGCATTGTTTCATTTTAGGTATGTTGTCCCAAATGTGGTGCGCTAGCCATTTGAGATGCCAGCGAACACCTTGTGGCATCTGTGTGATCTGCAATTGTAAGTAATTTTAGTTCCAAGAACAAGCAGTTATTCAACACACTGTGTACTGTAACATGTACAGGCTAAAAAACAAGTATTTCAAACTGCAATGAATTACATCAATCAAAATGGGTATGTAAATGTAAAGCACTTAAAATTTACAGTTTTAATTAGGGTAGGTTTATGTGCATGTTAATGTGAAAGTTTCTGCAAAATTATAGAAAAATAGAATCATGTTTCACTGCAGTTTCCAGATTAAATGGCCACTGAGAAGCACTTAAAGCTTTTAAATCCATTTGAAAGCAATCGATATTAGAGAAAGTGATTAGATAATAATACTGTTCTGTATTATATCAGAACTGTTAGAATGTTGTATGGAGTATATTTCAGTACAGATGTTTAGTTTGATGTAGTAACTACATCACTTGGTCATACACTTGGTATGACAGTTTAGTATGGTGTTTTCCTGTATCTGTATATATTTTTTCCTCATTAAATTATTGTGCCATTATTCATGCTAATGCTTTAAATAGCAGGTGGAGAAGCAAAAGTAATGTTTCAACATCTACAAAATCAAGAAAGTAAGCACACAGAGGAAAGTACAAGACAAACTCCAGATGATAAGGATCAGCAGGGAGGAGAGAAAGGGGAAACTTAAAAACCGACAAAGTGGAAGTAAAAAAAGACCAATCAAAGGGTAAAAAACGCAAGGCAAGGGATGCATCAAATAGGGAAAAAAAGCAAGACAGCAAGGAGGAAAGACAGCCACATACTTTTGACATGGACAGTGATGCAGGTCATGAAAGAGAGGAAGTAGGGGCAAGTGACAGTGCAGATTGTTCTCCGAGTAACCCCACAGAGGACATTAAAGACATTAAAGTTTTGGACGCTTAGCCCTCACTGGCCAGAAAAAGACCCAGTATGTTGTCACAAAAGAAATTCAGCGCAGAATAGAAGGGAGAACATGTCCTCTAATGTTTTAGAGATCTGCTAGGAGTAAGTTTACAATCACATTGATAAAATGGTTATTTTATGATTGTTTTATATGTATGTTTTACTATTAGTTTCTCTTTTTATTGTTCTAATGCATTATTGTTCATTTTTTTTAAGGGCCGCAAGAAAAATTTGCCTGAAATAATCCTCACCCTTCCCAAGAAAATTAAGACTAAGACAAGCATTTTTAGTGCTTTAACAGAGGGCGAGGCTTCAGATCTAGCCATTGGTCTAACCAAAAGCCTATGTCAAAATGTCAGTCCAGAATTGGTACGCAAGGACATAAGTGACCTGAGTGCAGAAGCGACCAGGTATAGTACATTTGCTTAAAACCCAAAAATGAAAATTGTCATCGTCAACTCTCCCTCAAGTTGTTCTAAACCTGTATGAAATTCTGTCTTCTGTTGAACAAAGAAGATATTTTGAAAACAGTTATTGGTCCCCACTGACTTCCATTTATATATATTTTTTTTCCATACTGTGGAAATCAATGGCTACTGTTAGTGTTTGGTCAACAACATTCTTCAAAGTATCTTCTTTTGTGCTTAACAGAAGAAAGAAACTCTGATTTGGAACAACTGGAGGAGATAATGATGACAATTTCATGTCTGGCTGAACTATTGCTTTAATGCACAGCTATTAATGTTGCTACTGATGTTGGCTGTTTAATTTAGTTATTACAGTTTTATCTTTTTTCATTAAAGGACAACTCTCGCTAGTGTACGTGCCAACTTACAATCGGGCCTGGACTCTACATCACCCTTCAGTTTGTTAACCCACACATTTGGTCCACAGGCAGTTGATGGGGTGTTAGGTTTCATCATAGAAAGTTTAAAATGAAATGCAGTAATTAAACTTCATTATTTTATTTTTTAACACTAGCAGCATCAAACTTTTTGTGAATGATCAGGTTAAATCAGTAAGCATTGTTTTCAGTTTTATCTCTACTGATTAAAATATAAATATTATGTGGGTCAACATGATCCTGTTTGTCTAAAATGCTCTTGGTAATTTTATAAAAACATGTTCAGTGTAATGTTTTATTTTTTTTTGACAAAGAATTAAAAATGTTTATTGGACAAATGAGCATGTTTCCTTTTGAACACGAACACTAACACTCAACTGTACTACCATAAATGTTTAGAAACTGTGATAGTCTATCCACATTGTAATTCATCTATGACGTGTATAAATCAAATTTATATAGAAACTAGTGTTGTTTAGGAATTACCATCCAGTTCACCAAAAGACATTTGACAATACTAAAATCAGCCCAGCTTTTTCACAAATAAAAAAAAAGGTATTCTGCACTCAATTTTCTATTTGTGTTCTGTGCATTTTCTTGCTTTTCTTGTTTTTGTTCTTCTTTTGAACCCTTCTGAATTTGTATCAGAAATGCAGATTTTCTTTGCTGATAGTTTTTCAGTCTTTTTCCGGTGTTTTGCATTGTGTGAGAAGATTGGCTGTATCTTCATTGAAGTGTCATTGGTACAGTGCCTTTTTAACAGAAGACTTCTGTCTTCTTGGTGCACGTTAACATAAAGATCATTTATTTGCCGCTTGATGTTCTCTGGAACAGTCTGCCATCTTTTGACTATTTCAAGAACCTCTTCTAGTTTCTGTAAGTCTGAACTGCTATCTTGTTGCATGAAATCCAAATCAGCAGTGTCAGTTTGATTGACACAAAAGCACCTTTTTTCATTAATGGTCACTCCAAACAGCTGTTGTGCTAAAATAAGGCAGGGACAAATATCATGGTATGAGAATGTGCAACAGGTACACGGAAATGTTTTCAAAGACGCACGGTATGTTCCTCTCCCACAAAGGCTTTCCACGCTGATTTCCATTTTTATGTCACAACAGACACTGAAGTGACCTTTGTCTTGTAAAGCTTTTGCATGCGCTTCTAGCTGAAGAGGAAGTTCAGGGAATGAATAATTATCCTTATCTTTGACCACATCTAGCAGCACCAAATGTTTGCATACTTGACCTCTCAAACCAACGGGGCAACTGCAGAAGCACTCTGCAGGGCAGGTCCTGTAGGAAAGTGAGGAGTCTTGTTCAGATGGTACGTTGTACATGTATATTTCTGATGATTCTCTTGTAATGTGGTTAGACCAGCCTTTTTCCATCATTCCTGTTGCTTTGTTAAATGTTTCCTCCAACTTCATGGCAACACAGTTTGGCATTCTTCCAGCTTACTGCAAGTGTTTTATCACCTGAAAGTAAGTCTCTGTCTTGCAAAGGAGTACATCAAGCAAGTCATCCAATCGTCGATTTCTTATCCCAGATAAGAATTGGTATTTCAGTCGATGGAAAAATCTAAATAAATGAATAAAGAATGATAGTATTAAAACAAATGTATAATTATGTGAGTAAATGACTGGATGGTTATAGAGGCTGTCGATGTGGTGTCTTTTGCATTCAGTGGAAGAAAATAAAACCTTTAAATAAGTGTAAAACCCTAACTAGATAATTTTGACAGACCTGAACATCACCAGAAGACTATGGCCACTAATGGCAGAATAAAAGTAAAATATTTCCATTTAAGTTTTATTTGTTAACATCAGTCATTTCTATGCAATATATTCCAAGTTTAGGTGTATTTATATAGCATGTGTAGCTTTTTACTGTAGTGTATCAACTGAACAATTTAATTTTCTTTTATGGAAAGTATATTATAGTATTTGCTGACAGAAATTACCGTTCTATCAAATTGTTGGTCTCTGAATTCCCATGGTTATAACAACGTCCATAATCAGCCCATCTATGACTTATTGGCTCCCAGTACCTCTGGAAGTACTTGCAAACCTCTTGATAGTGAGAAAAGTCATTCAGGAATTCTTTAGCCACACTGTCAAAGTCAGTCTTCTGCAATGAACAAAAATAAGTATCGAGTCTAAAATCAAAAAAGGGCACAACATGCAACCTTAATATTTAAGACAGCAATACTTTTCCTCTCTTTCTCTAAAATTTGATTTTACCTTTAATGGACGAGCGCAAAAAAGTTAAGTTGGTCAAATAACTGCCTAATTTATGTAGGTGCATATGCAAAAATAATAATAAATTCAAATTCTTTAAACTGAAAAATGTGTTATCATATGATAAGTAATATAAATGCAGTATATCCATACAATTCAGCCATAAAATACATAAACCACTACCATAGCACAAGCTTTCATTTTTTTGAAGGAATCTAGAACTTCTCTCCGGGTATGTGAGGAGTGTGGCCCACAAACGCCTGAATCTGACTTCATCAACCATCGAACAACAGCCTGTTAACCAGAAGATATGTAATGTATTTTTATTATTATTATTAAAATGACTGGAAAAAATATATTTATATATTCCTCTTAAAAATTTATATTACCTGGAGTACATGGTACCAGCAGAGAAGAACATCAGACTCAGGGAAAACTTCATTCAAAGCATTTATTTCACTCATGTCTTTGTCAACCATGAAGCACCTGGAAAAAGAAAATTAAGTTACCTTGTTCTAAACTGTTGATATAGTATGTAAAAGAAGCTCCAGTGGATGACTTTCATAAACTACCTTGGTGGCTTAGGGAACACAGGTCGTAGCTTCTGAAGTGCGAGCTTAAGGGTTTCCTGGGTCTCGCTGCTTGTTATTATGTATGCAACAGGAAGACCATGACCGTGGCCATCTCTGACAAGCAATGTAAATAGTGGAAAGGAATATTGATTTACACAGTGTGTGGCATCGAAAAACACAATATTACTACCATGGTTCTTCAAGTTTTCTCTCATGAGCTCAGTTTGAAGAACAATAATAAGGTCCTGATCCTTCCCCAGAGGCTGATAAAATATGACATCATCTTTGAAAGGACCGGTTAATAGTTTTTCTGTACTCTTACAGTCATCGTTATCACATGCTTTCCTCGAAGCATACTAGTACGTATATTATGTATGTCTTCTGGGGTAACAAAGTATTCTCTGGAATGATAATTAGCTTCTCCTTGAGCTCTTGACCACTCATTAGCTTGAAGAAGGATGACATCTGGTTTTACTCCTAATGCAATCCACTTCTTGATCTGATCAACCAGCTGAGGGTGAATCTGATGAAAATGGCCATCTTCTTCAGAAGAATCATGTCCATTGTGCTGGGTAAATATTCTCTGCACAACAACCTTGTGACCTTTCCAATCATTTCTTACTTTAAAAGAGATGTATGCTTTACATCCGACAGCTCTGTGACTTCTTTCAAAAACATTTCCAGATCTTCTGCAACGGAAAATATAATATCCTCTATTTTGGTCTTGCAAACTAGAACAATTTGTGGTCTTGAATGATTTTTTGTGTTCTTTGTTAATTATTTCTGTGATAAAGTTCTCTTCTGGATCATCTGATTTCAGAATATGCACCTTAAGTTGTATGTTTTCCAGTCTTGTTTTTCTCCTCTCCTCATTTTCTACAGTCTTTTTGATAAAATCCTCCATCTTGGAATATTGCTGAAATGCACATACACAAAAACACACTTCGTAAAAAATTCTCAGTTTGTTTGTTTAAAAATAAATGCTTAAAAGAGCTGTTTGGCTTGAAACTGTCAGTATGTTGATCCAGAATGACTGAATCGCCAACACTGGATCTAACATGAATTTAGACTAAAACTATATTGAAATGACGGTCCAGATCAACATTATTGAATTTAGACTGTATTGATTATGCGGTCCTGGATAAACATTATTGAATTTAGACTGTATTGATTATGGGTCCAGATCAACATTATTGAATTTAGACTGTATTGATTATGACGGTCCAGGATAAACATTATTGAATTTAGACTGTATTGATTATGACGGTCCTGGATCAACATTATTGAATTTAGACTATATTGAAATGACGGTCCAGATCAACATTATTGAATTTAGACTGTATTGATTATGACGGTCCTGGATCAACATTATTGAATTTAGACTGTATTGATTATGACGGTCCTGGATAAACATTATTGAATTTAGACTGTATTGATTATGACAGTCCTGGATAAACATTATTGAATTTAGACTGTATTGATTATGATGGTCCAGGATAAACATTATTGAATTTAGACTGTATTGATTATGACGGTCCAGATCAACATTATTGAATTTAGACTGTATTGATTATGACGGTCCTGGATAAACATTATTGAATTTAGACTGTATTGATTATGACGGTCCAGGATAAACATTATTGAATTTAGACTGTATTGATTATGACGGTCCAGGATAAACATTATTGAATTTAGACTGTATTGATTATGATGGTCCAGGATAAACATTATTGAATTTAGACTGTATTGATTATGATGGTCCAGATCAACATTATTGAATTTATACTGTATTGATTATGATGGTCCAGGATAAACATTAGTAAATTTATACTGTATTGATTATGATGGTCCTGGATAAACAGTAAATTTAGACTGTATTGATTATGATGGTCCAGGATAAACATTATTGAATTTAGACTGTATTGATTATGATGGTCCAGGATAAACATTATTGAATTTAGACTGTATTGATTATGACGGTCCAGATCAACATTATTGAATTTAGACTGTATTGATTATGACGGTCCAGATCAACATTATTGAATTTAGACTGTATTGATTATGATGTCCAGGATAAACATTATTGAATTTAGACTGTATTGATTATGACGGTCCAGGATAAACATTATTGAATTTAGACTGTATTGATTATGACGGTCCAGATCAACATTATTGAATTTAGACTGAATTGATTATGACGGTCCAGATCAACATTAGTAAATTTAGACTGTATTGATTATGACGGTCCAGATCAACATTATTGAATTTAGACTGTATTGATTATGACGGTCCAGGATAAACATTATTGAATTTAAACTGTATTGATTATGACAGTCCTGGATAAACATTATTGAATTTAGACTGTATTGATTATGACGGTCCAGGATAAACAGTAAATTTAGACTGTATTGATTATGACGGTCCAGGATCAACATTATTGCATTTAGACTGTATTGATTATGATGGTCCAGGATAAACATTATTGAATTTAGACTGTATTGATTATGATGGTCCAGGATAAACAGTAAATTTAGACTGTATTGATTATGACGGTCCAGGATCAACATTATTGCATTTAGACTGTATTGTGAGGGATTTACATTTTTCTAACTCATAGTAGTTATATTATACTATGAATATAATCAATATGTGATGATTTTTATGGGATTGTTTATTAAAGGTTAATTACAGTGCTTGCTGGGAGTATAATGCTATGAGCTGTAACTGATGTGTTTTTTGGTACATTGTGGAATGTAATGTGACGTAATGTGTAAGTAGCCTTGTGTGCAGAGAAAAATCACAGAGGGGCAGTTTGAAGAAGCTACAAGCACATAGAAAACAAAGAAGTACACACTGTAAGAACATTCTGTACCAAGGTGAAGTGGGAAAAATACCCCCACACACATACATAACAGACCCAAAGGGAACAAAGGGAGAAGAATGTTGGAGGAGCGTTGGACGGTTCTGGCGGCCAACGAGAAAATGACACAAGTCGACACAATATCTATAAATACTTTGTGAAATATTGCCCTGGTGTTGTTTCTCTGTGAGACGTTGGTCTGAGAGACAACCCAGCGCGCTGCGCTGTTCTGATCAATAAATTTCAATACTTTGACTTTTGAAGCCTCCTTCTATTTTGAACACGAGGACAATTTGAAGTCCAACAATTTGGTGACCCGCTGACGTGATAGAAGACAAGGCTGTAAACCTAAGGGGCTGTTGAGGGCCAATTCCGGGACGAAACGCATTTGAGTTCAACACACGGTACCGAATAAAAAGGTAAGCAGAAACCTGTTAAATCCAAATTCTGCAATTGGACATTCTAAATTTATGTGTTGAATTTGAATTGTATTCTGTTCCATTTAAAAATAAAGTGAGGTATTGATATATATTGATCAGAAGTTAGTGAGGGCTCCCAAGTGACACTAGGTTGCGGAGGGTTTCCGCGAAAGGTTAAAGTTGAGGGCTCCCAAGTGACACTAGGTTGCGGAGGGTTTCCAGTGACAAGGTTTAAATAAGTTGCGGAGGGCTCCCAAGTGACACTAGGTTGCGGAGGGTTTCCAAGTGACAGAGATTAAAGTTGCAGAGGGTTCTTTGTGACAAATAGGCTGTCAAAATTACCCGAGTGACATAAAAAGGATAAAAGATTGCGGAGGATTTCCAAGTGGTATTAGACTGCAGAGGGTTTCCAGTGACATAATTTGAGTGATGTGCCTAAGAATTGAATGATCATTATTGTTGTATATTTTGCCATATGGAATTGCTGTGTAAATTGCTGTAGTCGTTTTATTTGTGGTGTTGGGTTATTATTTTGCATCTGTTGAATGAAATGTTGTTTTTGTGATTTGTTGATAAAAGATAAAACTGTTTGATTGTACATTTAAAGAAAAAGGAACAAGACCTATTTGTGTCTTTCTCGCTTGAGCTGTGTGTTTGTGTGTGAGACAGAGAGAGAGAAAGGAGGGGCCCAGTGTGAGTGAGAGGCAGAGAGAGTAAAAAAGGTGGGGGCTTTTTGACTGTGTGAGTGAGTGCATTTATTTGTAATCATTTCTTTCTGTTGCTAATTCTTTCTGTTTCTACTTAATCATTTTTTGAGAAGACTGAAGGGTTTTATAATCCTACAGCAGTTGGTGAATCTAGAGTGTCAGATTATTAAAGTGCATTGTGTATATTATTAAAAATGTCTGAATTTGAACGTGAGTGTGAAGAATACGGGTGCCCACCTGTCACAAAGCAATGGGGAAACTGAAAAACCTGAGAGAGGAGATCAATGCTGGCCAATGCTACAGCCAAACAGATGATTAATGTGTCAGTGAGACCAACTGGAATTGATGTTGGATGCACCAACATGTATACAGTGGGACCTGGACTGGATGAACTGGATGAATTTGTGTAAAACATCCTTGACCGAGTGGTAGGGAAGGGGTGCCTTTTATTTTCATTTATTATTTTTACCCCATATTGTAACTTTTGATAGAAAGGGAGTTAGTATCTTCATTGTATTTTCTTTTCATATTATGTAGTAACATTAGAATATTTGGATAGAGTAGGAAGGAAATTAGATGGTTTTATGTATTTTATTTTGGCATATACCCCTTCCTGAAGTTATTTGTTTTGAAATCTTTATCTTTCATTCTGAAATCATTTATTTCTAAAGAGCATTTTAATCTTCTACATACATCAAATGTGAAATGCAATTATTTATTTTTTTTGCAAAGAAAGAAAACGTTGAAGGTTTTAAGCAGGTCAGTGTCCGTGTTACGAGGCAATGCAACCAGAAAAGGGGACGATAAGAAAAGACTGTATGCCTACTACTTATTTGCAAGTATTCATCATTTAACCTTCATTATCAGTATGTAGTTTATTTCTTTTAACACTGGAGAATTATCACTGGAAAATATGAAAAGAAGAAAGGACCGACGAGCATCTCAGTGTTTAGCAGCATGAGTAGATTCAACTGGAGGAAAACCCACCATCTACTCCAACACCAGATAGAGCTGAAGGGCATTGAAGCTGCCTAAGAGCTCCTCTGGCAACGAAGGACAACAATCACCAGATAGAGCTCAAGCTACCGGAAATGTTTGGAGTTCCTCTGGCAGCGTGATAGACCAGTGCATAATATATTGCATTATATTACTTTTTTTTTTCTAATCTTGATATTTGATAAGTATAATCATTTGACTAATCATTCATGTACTCTACATAACCATGACAACCATGGGCAAGGCTAAAAGACATGCACATGCTTTAAAAACACATTGCTGATTTATTTTGAGTGTTCATTAACCCCCAAGAATGTATAGGTAGGGAAGTAGATTCTTTTACTCTTCTCTAGTCAATGGTGAGAGGAGATGTTTGGATCTGACTTCCTCTGGAGTGCAATAACATGAAAAAGCCATTTGTTAAGAGAAAAGATGATGGAGGACCTTTATTGGTTCATAGAAGGATAGAAGGACGGGTGGACTTGTGATGTTGCACTCTGGGTAAGGGATATTAGTGGTGAGACTCAGTAAAGTCTCATAGGGGGATATGTTGTGTTGTTTTCTTTTATAGTATGTTATTTACTCAATATGGTGATGATGATGAGGAAAATGATGTGTGACCTCTTTCAGAGGTCAAGAGAGGATTGAGGATTTACATTTTCTAACTCATAGTAGTTATATTATACTATGAATATAATCAATATGTGATGATTTTTATGGGATTGTTTATTAAAGGTTAATTACAGTGCTTGCTGGGAGTATAATGCTATGAGCTGTAACTGATGTGTTTTGGTACATTGTGGAATGTAATGTGACGTAATGTGTAAGTAGCCTTGTGTGCAGAGAAAATCACAGAGGGCAGTTTGAAGAAGCTACAAGCACATAGAAAACAAAGAAGTACACACTGTAAGAACATTCTGTACCAAGGTGAAGTGGGAAAAATACCCCACACACATACATAACAGACCCAAAGGGAACAAAGGGAGAAGAATGTTGGAGGAGCGTTGGACGGTTCTGGCGGCCAACGAGAAAATGACACAAGTCGACACAATATCTATAAATACTTTGTGAAATATTGCCCTGGTGTTGTTTCTCTGTGAGACGTTGGTCTGAGAGACAACCCAGCGCGCTGCGCTGTTCTGATCAATAAATTTCAATACTTTGACTTTTGAAGCCTCCTTCTATTTTTGAACACGCAGGACAATTTGAAGTCCAACAATTTATTATGATGGTCCAGGATAAACATTATTGCATTTAGACTGTATTGATTATGACGGTCCTGGATAAATACTAAATTTAGATTGTATTGATTATGACGGTCCAGGATCAACATTATTGAATTTAGACTGTATTGATTATGATGGTCCAGGATAAACATTATTGAATTTAGACTGTATTGATTATGATGGTCCAGGATAAACATTATTGAATTTAGACTGTATTGATTATGATGGTCCAGGATAAACATTATTGAATTTAGACTGTATTGATTATGATGGTCCAGGATAAACATTATTGACTGTATTGATTATGATGGTCCAGGATCAACATTATTGAATTTAGACTGTATTGATTATGATGGTCCAGGATCAACATTATTGAATTTAGACTGTATTGATTATGATGGTCCAGGATAAACATTATTGAATTTAGACTGTATTGATTATGATGGTCCAGGATAAACATTATTGAATTTAGACTGTATTGATTATGATGGTCCAGGATAAACATTATTGAATTTAGACTGTATTGATTATGATGGTCCAGGATAAACATTATTGAATTTAGACTGTATTGATTATGATGGTCCAGGATAAACATTATTGAATTTAGACTGTATTGATTATGATGGTCCAGGATAAACATTATTGAATTTAGACTGTATTATGATGGTCCAGGATAAACATTATTGAATTTAGACTGTATTGATTATGATGGTCCAGGATCAAACATTATTGAATTTAGACTGTATTGATTATGATGGTCCAGGATAAACATTATTGAATTTAGACTGTATTGATTATGGTCCAGGATAAACATTATTGAATTTAGACTGTATTGATTATGATGGTCCAGGATAAACATTATTGAATTTAGACTGTATTGATTATGACGGTCCAGGATAAACATTATTGAATTTAGACTGTATTGATTATGATGGTCCAGGATAAACATTATTGAATTTAGACTGTATTGATTATGACGGTCCAGGATAAACATTATTGAATTTAGACTGTATTGATTATGATGGTCCAGGATAAACATTATTGAATTTAGACTGTATTGATTATGATGGTCCAGGATAAACATTATTGAATTTAGACTGTATTGATTATGATGGTCCAGGATAAACATTATTGAATTTAGACTGTATTGATTATGACGGTCCAGGATCAACATTATTGAATTTAGACTGTATTGATTATGACGGTCCAGGATCAACATTATTGAATTTAGACTGTATTGATTATGACGGTCCAGGATCAACATTATTGAATTTAGACTGTATTGATTATGACGGTCCAGGATCAACATTATTGAATTTAGACTGTATTGATTATGATGGTCCAGGATAAACATTAGTAAATTTAGACTGTATTGATTATGATGGTCCAGGATAAACATTATTGTAAATTTAGACTGTATTGATTATGATGGTCCAGGATAAACATTATTGAATTTAGACTGTATTGATTATGATGGTCCAGGATCAACATTAGTAAATTTAGACTGTATTGATTATGATGGTCCAGGATAAACATTATTGAATTTAGACTGTATTGATTATGATGGTCCAGGATCAACATTATTGCATTTAGACTGTATTGATTATGATGGTCCTGGATCAACATTATTTAATTTAGACTGTATTGATTATGAAGGTCCAGGATAAACATTATTGAATTTAGACTGTATTGATTATGACGGTCCTGGATAAACATTATTTAATTTAGACTGTATTGATTATGAAGGTCCAGGATAAACATTAGTACATTTAGAATTATTGAAATTATTGTGATGATCCAGGATCTATGCCAGCATGGAACGTGCTTATTTTGAAATGTCTTTACTACTTCCAGCTGCTCAAACACAAAGGGACATAAATAATGCACTTCCTCATAACCATCTAAAACATTTTTCAAAAATATGAAGTCCATAAAGTTAGTATTGCAATAATGAATCAACATTTGCTATCTGAATATATAGATCACAATCGCTCATTATTCACAACTGATCATAAATGCTGTGGAAACTGCAAACTTGTAGACCGATAACGTAATAGCGAACGCTCTTAGGTTACTAAGTGAAACAGGGCTCATATTTAATTACATCACAGCCTTTGAAAGGCTAATCACAAGCTATCATGTTACCCCTCCCCACCCTGAAGCTTTTAATGACCGAAAAAAAAAAAAAAAATCTATGAATTTACTTTTTATTCACGCATGCACTCCTACGCTCATTTTACTGCGCAAAAACAGCTACTTTGGTCACTTAGGGAAACATTTGCACATTAGTAAAACTGCACACATCTATTGAATGCAGTTGTTCAGTGTAGCATTACACTTGTATTCAATTTCATGTATTTTTTTTAAATGTAATAAATACACTTATAATATTACATTTTGTGTAGGAAGAAAGCTGAAAAAGAAGATATACAGAATAACTTATCTTTTGGGGTCTGGCTGCATGACAAAAAGGAGGGAAAGATTCAAAAATGGATTGGTGATAGGGTGGTCGGCACACAATTGATGACATCAGAGGGTTGCCAGGATTGGTTGATGAATGTTGATCCAGGACCAACAACGCTGTGTCATAATCCAGGATCACATTCTACTTGGCGAAATCACGCCACCTGAATTCCCCGGTATGTCCTGAACAAATTCCCACCACTGGCCCTTGTCAATCATGGCCTCCCACAATCCCCATCCACTTGATTGGCATCTAAGGACTCATGGCCTCATGGTGTGGTGAGCACTGACACACTTGATCGCCTCCTCCTCCACCTGTAGCTGGTGTGTGTGAGCATATGACATCTTGATTGTCTCTATGACTCTCTCTCCCTCTCCACCTGTAGCTGGTGTGGTGAGCGCATACACTTGATTGTCTCATGACTCTCTCTCCTCTCCACCTGTAGCTGGTGTCTGGTGAGCGACACACTTGATTGTCTCTATGACTCTCTCTCCACCTGTAGCTGGTGTGTGTGAACGATACACTTGATTGTCTCTATGAGGAAAGATTCAAAAATGGATTCTCTCCCTCTCCACCTGTAGACATCAGAGGGTGTGTGGTGAGCGACCAACACTGATTGTCAGGATCACTCTCTCCTCTCCACCTGTAGTTGGTGTCCTGGTGAGCGACCACACTGATTGTCTCTATGACTCTCCTCCTCTCTCCACCTGTAGCTGGTGTGTGGTGAGTGCATACACTGATTGTCTCTATGTCTCTCTCTCCACCTGTAGCTGGTGTGGTGAGCGCATACACTGATTGTCTCTATGACTCTCTCCTCCACCTGTGGCTGGTGTGTGTGAGCGACACTGATTGTCTCTATGACTCTCCTCTCCACCTGTAGCTGGTGTGTGGTGAGCGCATACACTTGATTGACTCTCCACCTGTGTAGCTGGTGTGTGGTGAGCGCCTTACCTTGATTGTCTCTCATGACTCTCCTCCACCTGTAGCTGGTGTCTGGTGAGCCGAGACACTTGATTGTCTCTATGACTCTCTCCCTCCACCCAGCTGGTGTGTGGTGAGTGCATACACTTGATTGTCTCTGTGTCTCTCTCTCCTCCACCTGTAGCTGGTGTGTGGTGAGCGCATACACTTGATTGTCTCTATGTCTCTCTCTCTCCTCTCCACCTGTAGCTGGTGTGTGGTGAGTGCATACACCTGATTGTCTCTATGACTCTCTCTCCTCTCCACCTGGCAGCTGGTGTGTGGTGGCATACACTTGATTGTCTCTATATGACTCTCTCCTCTCCACCTGCTGGCTGGTGTGTGTGGTGAGGTGCATACATGATTGTCTCTATGACTCTCTCTCCTCTCCACCTGTAGCTGGCTGGTGTGTGTGAGTGCACACCTGATTGTCTCTCATGACTCTCTCTCCACCTGTAGCTGGTGGTGAGCGACTGTGTCTCGCTGATTGTCTTATGTTACGTCTCATGACCTCTCTCCACCTGTAGCTGGTGTGAGTGATAACTTGATTGTCTCTATGACCTCTCCACCTGTAGCTGTGTGTGGTGAGCGCACACCTTGATTGTCTCTATGACTCTCTCTCCTCTCACCTGTAGCTGGTGTGTGGTGAGTGCATACACTTGATTGTCTCTATGACTCTCTCCTCCCCTCTGCCTGTACATTCTCCACCTGTATGGTGTGGTGAGCGACACACTTCGATTGGCTCTATGTCTCATGACTCTCTCCTCTCCACCTGTGGCTGGTGTGTGGTGAGCAAACATACACTGATTTGTCTCTAATGAACTCTCTCTCTCTCCACCCAGCTGTAGTGGTGGTTGAGCACCACTGTCTCACACCTCCAACCATGTGCCAGGCCCAGCACTGACCGGCCTCTCTGGTTAGCTGTGTGTATTGGCTCAATGACTGCATCTCCTCCCACCTTGTGCTGGTGGAGCATACACTGATTGTCTCTATGACTCTCCTCTCCACCCTAGATAGCTTAAAAAAGAGTATTAAATGGTCTCTAGGCAATTAACTTGAAAAATTGTATTAATGAAACCAAATACATTTTATTCAGTAAGAAACTTCTATTAGGGCAGGTCTGTGGAAAAAGCGATGACCATGTGTGTATGGCTACTTATTCCTCCACATTCCTCAACCAGTGAGCGACTGGATCTACTTGAATTAAATTGACCTCCCAACTGATTTAGCGGCAAAATAACTACTCAGAAAATAACGATTAGTCACCTTCAAAGTATTCTCTCTAGATTATACTACATGTTATTCAATGTGTTTCCACCTGTTCAGTCAATTCTTGTCGATATCACTTCACCATGATTCTTGGCTCCCATTTAACATGTAATGTGTCTTTCTTTGTCCTCCAGAGCCCTGTATGCAACCTTGTATCGGTTTAAGGACTTAGTTACCAATAATCAACTGCTGATGGGGTCAGTTTTTAACATGTTCCAATTCGGATGTTTAAAAAGACTGGCTACTAGTCTGAAGAGCCACCTCCACCCTATACAAAATCAGTGTCCTAAGGAGAGCAAATTGACGGTAGCAAGTTGTTCAATACAGTTGGGAAGTGTTTCACCTATTCAAATAGTTGGAGACCATTGAACAAACTTTACAGACACTTCAAGGGCTCCACTATCTGAAACCATAATCCATGTTCAAAGGGGTAAGTCTACCTTCATTTATGTTCGTTAACAAAAGCTAGGAAGATTGTAATATTTTCGACCTCTCTCATACCAAATAAGTAACCTCTGACCATTTACCAGTTTATACATACTTATAATCTTTTCTTTATTTAATGGAAAAAGCTGCTTGTGAGTCTACAGTATGTATGCAATAGAGAGGTGTTCAGTTTATTCCGACCACTAACACACCGTGATCATCCTAGGCAAAACTACACAACAGGGTCGATGCTATCCCAGTAGTTCTCAAAGTTCGGTAGATTGTCCCAGCCTCCTTTAGACTTAATATGTAACTGCATGTTTTGTATCCTGACTCTGGGACGCGTGCCTTGCAAATTAATATAGTAAATCAGCAAGTCTAGGTCCTAGAGGGGGCATGAAAGTGTTTTCACCGGAGAAGGACAATGGAAGGGTACTGGAAAAGACAAGACTGCTACGGTGAAGTGAAGATTCATTCTAACAACTTCTATTCTTCCAGATAAAGAAACAAGGTATACCCATAAATTCCATCTCCTTAAATCTGAATAATTTGCAGTTCCTAATAACAGTTTGTGTAATTTCTACCTCATATACAGTTATTCAAATCCCAGAAGATATCACAGGCCCACACCTGATATTCAATCACCTCTTTAGGCCCATCTGAAAAGAGAAGGACTTCACCTGTGTTGTGATAAAGTATTTATATCTAAAAGGGTTCAGTGTTCCCAATGTAACTTTTAGAACCTGAATGTTTTACCAAATTAGTTTCGCATATACTATATCTTCCATTAGTGTGGTGACAGTGTAATGGATCACAAATGTGTGCAATTATGTCATCTGTGTATAATGACACTTAATGTATCTCTCTTATTCCCTGAGCAACCAGTGTTCTCAGGGATTTGAGGCGGTCCTCAATTATGCCTCAGCTAATGTTTCGTGATCCAAGGCCTGCTGAAAAAGAAGAGGAGAAAGATGGGCATCCTGTCTCGTTCCCCTTTCAAGTGTAAAGTTTCATGGAATACACAACCATTAACCTCGCAATGATCCATTTGGGAGCAGAGTACAGCTACCATTCTCCCGATCAATGAATAAAGTTAGGACGCAATCCGTATTTTTTAACACGCGAGCTAGAAAGTCCATGACACTCATGGTCAAATGCCATACAGGAGTTCGCTAACTGGGTGTAGTGTTGAAGTAACCATACGAATATGATCTTGCAGATGCTTGTCAGTTAGGAATCAAGTTTGGTTGTTGTGTATCCGAGATGTAGGATCATATCCTGAACCTGTTTGCTCTTTTTCTAAAATTAAGTCAACAATTTGAAACAATCCAGATATTAAGTAGAGTCTCAATGGGGTCCTATACCAACACAATCACGTGGAACAGTCTTTTTCATCTTTATAAATAGCAGATATGTTCTTCTTGTCAAGTAGATGGCAAATTACTATGGTGTCTAGGAATATGGCTTTAAAGCACTCTCTTCTGGCAGAAGGCTGCAGTCCATCAGGAGACCAGGACCTCATCTTTCCATCCGTAACTGCCCCTGATTATGGACAATTACCCAGGACCCATCAGTTGAGAATCTGCAGACCCTGTGATGGACACACTGTCAAGACTGTAATCAGTTACTGGATCGGTTTTTAATGTTCGAAATCACTGCCCACTTTACATATTCGCAAATTAGTGTAGAAAATGTTTTATAATGTTGAAACCACTTTGTACCTTTTGTATTTTTATATTTACATTTTATTCCTCAAGAATGGTACACAATGGAGTGCAGTCTGTCTTGAAGGAGGGTGTTAACTTATTGTTTCTATTATTTAATTAAGTTTTCTGTTGTCTTGTCAACCAGGGCCAATTTGGATCTAGAATTAAATTCCTTGTACATGTACCATTTGTCTTGGCAATAACGTGATTCTGAAGTTCTGATGTTTCAATCATTTATTAGTTCAACCTTTTATATTGAGTCTATACCTTTAGCTCACGGCCATTCCGGAGGTTACTGGCAAAGGATCTTGATTTATAGAACCCTGGCTGCATGAATTAGGATCGCGTCCAGTTCTGGTATAATTTCTTAAATATGTTTAGTAATCTAAATGTACGATTTGTATGCCTGATTATTAGTTCTATCATTTAATAATTGCAAAGTTACGCTAAAATACCATAATAATCAAATTCTATACATTTATATAGCTTTTCATGGGTACTCAAGTGCTAATACAGAGAAGGGGAATCTCCTCATCCTGCCGAGGCAGCATCCACCCACAGTTGATGATGGCCATATTATGCCAGGTCTGCCACCACACACAGCTGGGTGGAGGGTGACAGTGATGACCAATCGGTGTGTGGGCGATGATTAAGGTAGCACTGATGGTCAGAGGCCAATGGGGTATTTAGATGCGGGGATTACACCCCTACTCTTTTAGGGAAGGACATCCTGGGATTTTTAATGAGCCACAGAGTCAGGACATGGGTTTAACGTCTCATCTGAAGGCGGTGCTTTTGACGAATAATTTCAGCCTTTCACTATACTGGGGTCTTAGGACCCTACATGGGACCGTAGGGTGAGCCCCTCCTGCTGACCTCACCTAACACCTCTTCCAGTGGTGCAATGGGTTCAATCAATAATAGCATAGTATTTCAACATCTTAAGATTTTGAAAACTTGTGTACTTATTATGCATTTAATAAGAATTTCCTTTCAAAATAGGAACTGTTCTAGACTAATTAATCCATTAACCAATAAATAAAAAACAACATTAGAAATCCAGCATGCATATTTTTATTGAATATTGTGCTTTATACAATTCACATTGTTAAATCTAGAATACAGGTACATACGAATCAGACTTATTGGTATAGGGCATTCTCAGAACTTAGATTCTGAGTTTGAAAATTAACTCTGGTAGGGATTCTTTACAAATTACTTTGGCATTACTACTTAAGTAGCATCCGTGGTTTATTTATACTTATTTTAATTTAATTTTTTTATTAATTCAATTAATTAGTTTTAATACATTTAAACTGTATTCATTTGATTAGATGTGAAGGCAATTTAGGTTGAAAACGTGAGTTTGGTACCTCTAGATCTGTTATATAGAAACTGCAGTGGTTAAGGGTGGTCAGTTAAAACCATGGAATGAAGGGACACACGCAACCGAACGACAGCAGTCGTACTTAATCCTGCTGCAGCTTCTGGAATTAGGAGATAATCTGCGTTACAAAATAAAACAGACATCATTTGCTGACCTTTTGAAATTTTGCTAAAACAAAAACATAAGTCGAACTCTAAAAATCATCTGCATGTTCATATTAAATTGTCAATCTCATTGGCGACATACCTGTTATTCCTGTCTGATATTATGTGATAACTGATAATCTTCTATGAAATTTGTTTGTGCACAAATACTTGGTTAAAAAGAAGTAAATATAAAATGCGATATGGGCATGAGATTGTGTAATTTTGTTTTACCGCAACAACCACTTACATGTTTCAAAAGTAACGCCAAAGTAGTTTGACTTTATTATTTAATTTTAGATGCATCTATTTAAACGAAATATAGGGTCACCATTTGTTTTTTTAAGTGCCAGTTTTGACATTCTAGGAACTACAAGTAACTTTGCAACTGCATCATCTACTAGGAATAGCCGTCAACTTGTTCTTCTAACTGAACCCAGGGTTGGTTCGATCCAAAATGAAAATGATGTCATTACTTACTCACCTCATGTCATTGCAAACCCCTAAGACCCTTTATTGCCCTTTTTTAATCCTCAAAACAGCAAATTAAGGATATTTTGATGAAATACAAAGAGCTTTCTGACCCTCCGCGAGTAGACAGCTTGAAACATACCATGGTCAAGGCACAAGCATGGTAAATGAAACAGCCTACTGTTGAATCAAAGTGGTTCAACCGTATTTTGCCGGCTACGAAGTTTCACACAGTACCTCCAAATGCTATCCATAGACATATCGCTTTCCTCTGCTTGTGAACACGGCATAAGCGCATCGTTGATGATGGTGGAGGACTGTCCGGGAAGAAGGAATCATTAAATAAAGTTGTTCTTTTGTTTCTTTTGTACACACAAAAGTATTTCGAGCTTTGTAAAAATTCACGGTTTTACCCCTGGTGTCACATGGACCACTCATTTTGATGTCGATATCTTTTGTGTTTCTGTGCCTTGATCATAGTAGGACCCTTGCTGTCTGATGGAGGGGTCAGAAAAGTTTCTTGATTCTCACTTCAGAAATCTTCATTTGTGTTTCAGAAGAAGATTAAAAAACGCCGCAGCGAGCAAAGGGGTGTAAATTTAGGCAACTGGCTGCAATGACATGAGGAAATAGAGTAAGTATTTACGACATTCATTCATTTTAAAACTATCTTCATTTGTGTTCTGAAGATGAACAAAGGGTCTTATGGGTTTTGGAAAGTAATTAAAAGAAATAATGAATTTTTGGGTGAACAAACACTTGCTTTAACATAAGAGCATATGAATACTCTATTGAGAGTTAATTAACATGCAGTTGCAAATTAACTATAGCTGACATGTAGTTAAGTTGTAGTTAGTAGAAATGTCAAAAGTGAACTGAAAAGTTTTTCAATGCAAGAAATTCAGTTTGAATGTTTTACTTAAATTTGAACTTAAGCAGAAACTGGCAAGAATGAGTAAAATTGGCTCAGTTTTATCATTGATCCCCTATTCTGAAATTCCGGATCTGTATTTGAGAAAGTAGCCTCAAAGATTACATTGGGTCTGGATTTAAAATATATATTTTTGCAGTGATACTAAAAAATGTAATTGATCACAAATTGCACAAAACTTTCTATTTGTGCAGTACAGCAAATGCAGATAAGACTTGATATAACAGGGTTTCTGTAAAGTCTAAAATTTTACATGAAACCCACAGAAACCTGTAAATTCCAGTAAAGACCGCAGAAGTGAACCGTGACTCTTGAACGGGCCCTCTCCTACCTCTTTGGGGAAAAACAAACTACCAGCAATTATCATTTTTGACAATTCCTCTGAATTGCCACTTTGCCTACCCCATCAAGTTTTTAAAAATTCGAACACATTGTTTTCTATGAGCCGCACGGACACGCCACTGCGGATCCACCCGCTAAAACACAGAGCACCACCATATAGTTCTCATTAAATTACATCATATTTGTCCTAAATTATTGTTCATGTATAATGACTTCATCTTAGGCTGGAATATTGTGTCTTGCATTTTTCAGTGAAAGCGTTTGTCTTTCTGTGGCAGTAATAAAGGCCATGCTTCATGAAAGAAGGAAGGACCTCCTAGACTATAGACAGCACTAGATCAAACTTTGTAATTCTATTTGCACTGTTATTTCAATCCCTGAACTTCAAACTCATTGACAGCATTTGCTCATTCTTTAAGTGAACTTTTGACTGTTTGGAGAATAGTTTAAAAGATGCAAGCTTCTGCCTTTCAGAAATGCGACAGAAAGAAAACGAGTGCACGACTGATATCACCATAATAAAACATAGCTAAGTTTACAGTCAAATGAAAATCCTCATTACAAATGCTGCACCATCACACAATCGTGTGCACAAAACCAACTCATTTAATGTTTAATGTACAGGCATATTAAGCACTCACAGTAAAATAAAGGACAGTCACTTCATGTCAAACCAGCAGTGTTTATAATAAATAATAATATTATTGGCACAGTGGCTCCTCACTTATGTAAGTGCACGACACATCGTGATGGGAATAATAGCTAAATAGGGTTGATTAACACACACACACACACACACACACACACACACACACACATATATATATATATATATATATATATATATATATATATAATTATTTGTTTCAATAAAGATCCACAGTGGGCAGAACTTGTCATAAAGTTAGTGATAACAAGGTCCGCCCATCTAGAGGAAAGATATGATTGATCAGTTTTTCTGTGACTTAAAAAAATTGCACTCTCATTGATTGACTATTGCATGGCCCGCTGTAATTTCATAGCTGGAACACCAAACACAGAGCCGTAAACGCTAGGCGGAGACATTCAAATATGGAAACAATTTGCGTCGTTCCTGCAACACATTTACTGAATAGACAGATCTGAAGAGTTTTTCCTACATAAATTGTTTTTATTTTATTTAGATGATGATTTTTAAATTATGAATTGATTACATAAAGTTTGAATTTATGACTTTTTATCAAAATAATATTTAAAAGTTTATAATTTGAAAGAATTTATTTTAAAATAGTAAATATTGTTTTTACAATAGTTTAGGGCCCTGATGGTTCCCCTCTGAAACTAAATTTAAAAAAATGCTCATCTGAGTGCAAAATATTTCACTGCAGTACAAGATTGAAGTGCATCACTCACCTGTTGCATTTACTATAACTGAAGAAGTGAAGATCTGGAAGGGTAGCGTGTTGTTTCTGGCTGCTCGAACTATAGTGTTCACTATCTGTGTGCGGCTGGGTAGAACAGTGCCTGCACCGAATACAACATCCATGCTATTTCGGATCGTGGGCACACTCCTCAATCTTAAATTGGCATCACTGGAGAGAATTTGGAATCAAGATTCATCAGTGAAAACTGTTATGTTGAATCAGTAACCATATTCAAGAACACAGCATATTCATACCTGAACTTTGTTATGGATATGGTGCTGAATGATGCAGGGTAATCAGCCAGAAAAAAAGGTTCAAGCTGCAAAACAAGAGTTGTTTGTCAAAATTGGCTTTCTTTTGTAAAATCATGTTTCCCAAAATCCATAAGTAGACACATCTTAGATTAACAATTCTATTTTTTTTTTGTCTTTGTTAGTTTTTCCTGTTTTTTGTTTCTCAAACATGATCAGTTTTACCAGGGATGAACTGCTGAACATTCGGCAAAACACACCAAATAATCCTTTACTGGATATTGATTATTCGGTCGTTTTGTTGGACATTGTAGTTGGCGGAGCCATAGCTCTTGTCAAACGCTTCAGGACGCGCAGACGGGGGAAGCGAGCCGGCACGCCAGTGAAACTTCATAAGCGTGGATTTAGAACGGCATTGCCTAGCATCCATCTAGCAAATCTCCACTCTCTACCCAACAAAACGGACAAACTCCTTCTGCTCTCCCGGATGAATAGCCATACCAGACAGTGCATTAAATCTTCCATGTTTTCAGCTAATCAGATCAGACTCATCTTGGAAAATCGTGTGGCTTCGGGATGTGTTTCTACATCAATGAGAGGTGGTGTACAGATGTATCTGTGTTAAAGAAGATGTGTTGTTCTGATCTAGAAATATTCTTCATTAACTGCAAGCCATTCTACTCGCCACGGGAGTTCTGTTTGTTCATTCTCGTGAGTGTCTACATTCCTCCGCAAGCACACATGAGCTCAGCTTTACAGAAACTCACTGGTCAGATCACAGAGACAGAATAAAAACACACAGACTCTGTTTGAATAATTCTTGGGGACTTTAAAAGCAAATCTCTCCTGTGAACGGCCAAAATACAGACAGCACATCACATGTCCCAACAGAGACAGTAATATATTGGATCACTGTTACACAACAATAAAGGAGGCATATCACTCTAAGCTCTAAGACTCTCTGATCACTGTTTGGTTCATCTTATACCGACCTACAGGCAAAAACTTAAATCTGCTAAACCTGTAATAAGAACTGTTAAAAGATGGACCAATGAAGCAGAGCAAGACTTAAAAGCTTGTTTTGACCTTACTGGTTAGTCTGTTTTTGAAAATGCTCCAAACTATCTGGGTGAGCTCACAGAGACTGTAACATCTTATATCAGTTTCTGTGAGGATATGCATTCCTACCAGGACTCATCTAATTTACAACAACGACAAACCATGGTTCACTGCTAAACTCAGACAGCTGGCTAGGCAAAGAAGATCCTTTCAGGAAGGGGGATAAAATCTTGTATAAACAGACCAAATACACACTGGAAAAGGAGATCGGAGTGGCAAAGAAGAATTATTCTGGAAAGCTAAGGAACAAATTCTCTTCCAGTGATTCTGCTTCAGTGTGAAAAGTTATGAAAGGCATCACCAATTACAAGACACCATCCCCAGCACTGTGGAGAATCAACAACTGGCAGATGATTTTAATGAGTTCTATTGCAGGTTTGAAAAAACACCCCACACCCGCTTTGAACACCTGCCCACACATCCATGAACACAGCAACCCCCCTCTCCCCCACACCTGCAGATAAAAGAAGATGATGTGCGCCAGGTCTTCAAGAAGAAAAAGAGAAGAAAGGCACCAAGCCTGCCTGAAAACCTGTGCTGTCCAGCAGGCCCCCTGTCTTCACACAGATCTTCAACAGATAACTGGCGCAAAAGTCCGCTCATGCCCACCATCATCCCTGCTCCAAAGAAACCCCAAATTACTGGATTTAATGAGTACAGACCTGTGGCTCCAACATGTGTGGTCATTGAATCTTTTGTAAAAGACTGGTTTTGGCTCATCTGAAGGCCTCCACTGGACCCCTGAATGAAGTTTGCCTACAGAGAAAACAGGTCTTTGGGTGATGCAGTCAACATGGGACTGCACTTCATCCTGCAGCATCTGGACAGACCAGGGACTTATGTGAGGATCCTCTTTGTAGACTTTAGCTCTGCTTTTAACACCATTATCCTGGACACCCTTCAGAATAAACTGACACAGCTCTCCGTCCCCACCTCCATCTGTCAGTGGATCACCAGCTTCCTGACAGACAGACAGGCAGCAGCTAGTCAGGCTGGGAAAATTTTCATCAGCACTGGAGCTCCTCAGGGCTGCGTTCTCTCCCAACTGTTCTTCTCTCTCTACACCAATGACTGCACATCTAAAGACACATGCGTCAAGCTCCTGAAGTTTGCAGATGACACCACACTAATCGGCCTAATCAAGGATGGTGACAAGTCTGCTTACAGACAGGAGGTTAAGGAGCTGGCTGTCTGGTGCATTCTTAACAACCTGGAGCTGAACACGCTCAAAACATTGGAGATGATTGTGGACTTTAGGAGAAACCCCCCCTGCTCTCCCCCCGCTCACCATCATGAACAGCACTGTGACTGCAGTGGAGTCATTCAGGTTCCTGGGCACCACCATCTCCCAGGACTTGAAGTGGGACAATCATATTGAGTCCCAGCAGAGGATGTACATCCTTCGTCAGCTGAGAAAGTTCACAGTTCCTGCCACAGGAGCTGCTTAAACAGTTCTACTCTGTCATCATTGAATCTGTCCTCTGCACTTCAATAACTCTGGTTTAGCTCAGCTACCAAATCTGACCTCAGAAGAGAGTAGTCCAGACTGCTTAGCGAATCATTGGCACAACCCTCCCCACTCTCCAAGAACTGTACTCATCCAGAATGAGCAAAAGAGCTGTAAGAATCACTCTGGACCCCTCACATCCAGCACACTCCCTCTTTGAACTGTTAACGTCTGGTCGACGCTACAGAGCTCTGAGCACCAGAACGACCAAACACAGAAACAGTTTCTTCCCTCAGGCGATCCATCTCATAAACACTTGACAATAAACGTGGAACACACAACACTATTATACATAATATATTTATCACACATACTTAATTTCATTTTTAAATTGTATATTTCATACCCGTACATACATCATTGTCTATATTATATTGTGTGTTTTTTTCTTTTTTTTGTACATTTCCTATGGTATATTTTTACATTATTCTTATCTGTGTCTTGTCCTGTTGCTGTCCTTTTGTTGCTCTGTGGAGCTTATAATAAATTCCTTGTATGTGTAAACATACCTGGCAATAAATCTCATTCTCATCACACTCACCCCTGCTTTTATCAGCAAAGCCCTTTTCTGATATTCAGTAGAACTTTTTTTGGAAAGAGCAGCGACAAAGTTTCCGTTGGTGAGGATTGTCACCGGAATTATCTGCACTGATTCTACAAAAAAAAGGAATTGATAAATAAATAACTTTTCTAGGTAAGTTAACATAGTAAAATCTTAGAAACCTGGCATATCTGAATCAGCTTACTAATGACAGTAATAGAGGTGGGATCAAGGGGGAGGTTGAAGCTTGAAGTTGGATCAGCAGCTGCTTCTTTTAGAGTCTCCACAATGTCGGTGTTGCTGGGGATCGGTTCAGTCGATGCATCGCTAAACACTAACTCAACCTCCGCCTGTACATTTGAGTCTGTCCGAGTCCTGCCAACAGCTCTGGAAAGAAAATGTATTTTTTACAGTTAAAAATGACATCCGTATGTATGTCAGTGTTGGATTGTGATGCAGAGATGGGAGAAAGCTGTTTTTTTTAAATGCACCTTGACATATAACCGTAAACAGTTATGAAAGATAAATATGGAAAAGATGGAAAATTTTATAAAGGAGAGTAAGATTTTGTGCTGTTGATGGTAGTGAGTGTATTTATATAAATGAATGACAACATATTAAAAAATCTTGAAAATGTTCAGTTTAAGCTTTGAGAATTTAGCCCTTTTAGCCCAGGGAAAGCGTAAACTGATCAACATATTATATTGAATCCATTGTAAATTTCTTTGTAAAACAGTGTCAAAAGCATACATTTAATTTTACAACATGAAAAATTACACAAACTGTCTGACACTGAGGCATGATGTGTAAATTAACATTGAAAATATGAGTGTAAATTAACAAAGTAATAATTTAACATAATGAATCAAACTTTTTGCTTACTTGAAACCAATCACGATGGTCCTGATGAAACGAGCCCCAAACTTTTTCTTATAGACTTCATCAAACTGTGAATACAGTAAGTATTTTATGAAACAATCCCATTTTTATTGATGCTGTTTTTTTAAGAGATCGATACAATTGAAGTGTTCTTAAAAAGGTTCATATTTTTTTCCTTCCTAAAACTTTCAGTCAAATAGAAAAACTGAACTCAAGAGTTTTACTTTAGAATGTTGCTATTATTTAAAATAAAAATGGTAGTAATAATAATAATAAAACAAATACCCTAGTGAAAAATAAATATACTTAAATGTATTTGAAATACATTTATTTCATACTAAGTATACTACAAATATATTTTCATATTTATGGACTTAATAAAATACCCGGCAATTGTACTTTCAGTATACTAAGCTGGTATACATAAAGTCTGCTAAATTGGAACAACTAATGGTGTGCTTAATGCACAATAATTGTGCAGAAGTATTGCTGAAGCCCGATTAAATATATGCATTGTACATTTGATTGTGCTAAAGTGGAACTACTACAAGTATACTTCAGGTACACTTTAAGTATTTTGCATTTAAAGACTGATATTATACAATTCTCATCAAAAGTGACATTAAAACACATTTCACGTCAAATAAAGTTTAATTATAATTTATATATCAGTAAGTTTCGAATTATGTGTCAGTAAATAGGTTAATATATTTTAACTATACTTTTAACTATACTTAGTATGAAATAAATGTATTTTAAATATATAACTTTTTTACTAGGGTAATTATGTGTATCTATGTAAATGCTTCTGCAAATCATTGTATTGTTCTGCCACTTGAAACATACCATAGTCTCTACTTTTGTGGCTAGGATTTTGAATTGCGGAGTTTGAGGGTTTGCCATTTCTGGAACAAACACAATTATAATGACAATCTGTATGGAAACAGTTGGCAGAGGACGTGCTGGTGCTGTTGTTGTTGTTGTTGTTGTAGCTGCTGCTGTTGTTTTAGGTGTGGTTGTAGTTGTGGTAGGGGTGGTTGTAGTTGTAGTAGGGGTGGTTGTAGTTGTAGTAGGTGTGGTTGTAGTTGTAGTAGGTGTGGTTGTAGTTGTAGTAGGTGTGGTTGTGGTTGTAGTAGGTGTGATTGTAGTTGTAGTGGCTTTGGTAGTTGTGGTGAAGGGCTCCCCTATGGTTGTGTGAGTTTGGTTGTATTGTAGAATATGAAAGATAAAAATAACAGTTGATAAAAATAACTTCAGCAAGAGTATTTAAGCTTTAGTTAAATAACAATACAGACTAACACAGAAAATATTGTAAATAGTTTTGAATGACATACTGATGATGATTGTTTGACGTGTGATATTGAGAGTGGCATTAGCTTTCATAATAGTGTTTTCAATCTCCACAGCACTGGGTAAAGTTCCAAATTTCACATTCATTTCAGTGATGATTGACCCATTACTACAGCAGGGAAAGAGAAGAGAAACAGTCATTGTCAGGGCAATATGGCTCAATACTTAAACCAATTAGGCTAAAGCACATTTGGAAGAAGGGTTTATGCAGCTATTTTTGGTTTGCTGTAGTTTTCTTGTGGCATTAAAGTGTTTGAGAGCTCTATGACCCTCTATAGACAGCAATCCAACTGCAATGTCCAGTTCCATAAACGAAGCTACGAGAATACTCTTTGTGTGCAAAGAAAACGATAATAACATAATTTATTCAAAATGGCAGAAGATGGTTACTCAGAGAGAAGAATTGAGGTCCCTTCGTGCCATCCACATCCAAGGAATCGGGCGGCCAATGAGCTGTCTCCAGTGGCACTTCCAGGGGAGTAGAGACTCCATCCCCAGGCGGTTCAGCTGATTTGGAGGTGGTTCGGAGTCAGGTAGACCTGTTTGCATTTCCAGAAACCACCCTCTACCAGTGGTTCTACTCCCTACCCGAGGCAATGCTTGGTACGGATGCACTGGCACACAGCTGGCCCCGGGGCCTACGCAAATATGTGTTCTCTCCAAATATGCATTGCCTCACTCTACACAAATATGCATTCCCTGCAGTGAGCCTGCTAGCACAGACACTGTGCAAGATCAGGGAGGAGGAGGAGCAGGTCCTGTTAGTGGCTCCATATTGGCCCAACAGGACCTGGTTCCCGGAACTCATGCTCAGCCATGACAGCCCCTCCCTGGCCAATTCCTTTGAGGAAGGATCTGCTTTCTCAGAGATGGGGCAGCCTTTGGCACACGCTTCCAGACCTGTGGAAACTCCATGTGTTGTCCCTGGATGGGATGCGGTGGTGCTAGGTGACCTACCCCGGTAGGTAGCGCTCACAATTGCTTCGGCACAAGCACTGTCCACAAGACGGGCCTATGTGCTGAAGTGTAGACTGTTCATTGAATGGCGTTCCTCTCACTGTGAGGACCCCTTGAGATGTTCGATCGGAGCTGTGGACAGTGTCTGTGTCTTTCCTGCAACAAGGGTTTATGCGTAGGCTGTCCCCCTCCACCCTTAACGTCCTTAACGTCTAATTCTCAAGAGAGTTCCCTGACCAGGTAAACCTTGTCGAGTCCTTCAGCACTCCGGGGGCCAATTTCAGCCAATTGAAATCTGTGAGGCTAGGGACTGCAGTAGGAACTCGAGTAACTGCAGTAGTTGACCTTCTCTGTAGAGCCGGGTCCTTATAGGAAGGATCAGGAGGCCACTGGAAGGGCAGCTCCTGTGGCGCTAGGATCCCATTTCGGTCACCGACGCGCCTCTGTTCCTCCTTCAGGGAACGAGGGTTACATATGCAACCAAGACATTATTTCTTACATGTGCAATTACAGAAACATTTGTAAATAGCTCTTTAGATTTTCCTGTAAAGCAAAGACTTTGTTTTCAGAAAATTTAAATGAATGTCAGATTGACCGAATATAAGACAATGTTTTTTTTCTTGGAGATACATCTGAAAAAACGCTGGTCATCTTATATTCAGGCTCTAGACTTTGACATGTCAATAATACACCCACAACAATAGGTGGCACCAAATACGCATAAAACGAGTGTGTTATGACATACATAAAGTAACATGTGTTGTAAAGATCGTGAGTGAAAACAAAAGAAAAATAAAAGCTGACAGTGGCATGTAGGGCTGTGCAATTAATCGCATGCGATTCTCATGCGCATCTCATCAGTAAAGCCGGCTCTGTGATTGGCACTAATATCACACGCGATATCGCATAGCTTGTCGGTGAACTACGGCTCTGTGTATTAACTGCAACTCCATTTGAAAACAGGTGATGGAGATTTACCGCCAATCACGGAGCCGGCTTTGCTAACGGAATGTGCATGAGAATTGCATGCAATTAATTGCACAGCCCCAGCGGCATGAGTCTTTACTGTCATGTTAGCCTGACGGGACCAAACTTCCTCTGAAATTGATTTTAAAACGTAAGACAGTACCCTGATTTGAAGACTACAATAAGTTTTCACTTCTACTGTTAATACAATTTTGGTATAGGCTACTATGAGATGGATAGATGAACATGGATAAATGTTATATAATTCAGATGGGCTACCTGTTATTTGTATGGTATATAAAAAAGTGTATATTTTTTTATGTAATTGTTGGCACATTTTTCTAGTATTTACCATACTTTCAAAACAAAAATACAAATAGGAAAAATCTACAACATGAAAATAATTTAAGATTTTTTTTCTTTTCTCAGTAAAACAAAAGTTTGGGTTTTCAAAATATATATTTTTCCAAAAGGTTTATCTGGAAAAAGGGGGGTCATCTCGTAATCAGGATCCTCTTATATTCGGATCAATACGATATTCATAATTGTAGGGAAGAAATACTCACCGGAACCTAATATCTGCCAGTCCTTTGAAGGAGGGAAATGCATTTGTAAAGAATGGTGTCAACTGTGGAAAATGGGATGACAATGTAAGGTTCAATATTTAGTTTTCGATTAGAAATTAACCACAGACTAAAAAAAGAAAGAAACTACAACATGAAAGAGTTTTGATAGTCATTGATTTTCATTACTGTTCCAACTCTTTCCAAATTGTAGTGCATGATAAAATGTACTGTACAAGTCTTATCCTCAGTTCTATTTCAACTGTATACCTTACCTCGGTCCATCATCCACACCTAAAGTATTAAAATGTTTTTTTTTCACCCAGTTTCACCTTTGGTTCTGTTATCATTATTTTTTATTCACTCACTTATTTTTTTATTTGTATTTACCTATGTATTTTTAATTAGTTTGTAACTTGGCAACAGTTTGACATAACCTGGTAAATGTTATAGCCATCAAGTCTGAGGGCACCTGACCAGTTTCACCCTAACCAACAAATGCATGGAAAATTGCAACAAAACATGTAACATCATCAACATGTGCCCTAAAAGTTTTAAATCATCACCACATTGGTGTTAAAAAAATTATTACTTTTTTATACTAATACTTTTATTATCATATTGGTCCACCATATTGACTCTCTGCATTTGTATTGCTACTTCTACAGCTCTTTTCCTGTCTTCACCCAATTATGCTCACATGATTAGCCGACCCAGCCGCACAGACGTCATTGATATCTCTTTTTATTGTATTATTGTTATTATTTTTAAATTCATAGCTGCTCTTGAGAAATGACTGCCAAAAAGAAAGAGCAGTTGTATATAGCCAGTTATTTTAATTTATTTTTACATGTATTGGTATTATTCTGTATTATTATAATTCTTTACTATTTAACAGTAAAAATAAATAGCAAAATTTGAACAAATTGTTAAAATAGCAGCATATTATTATTTACCCCAGGGCACAAATAAAACAGAATGATATTTGCACTGGAGTAAAAATTAGTGTACATTACTTTCTATTACTACAGTTAGATTGCACCAGTGTTGGGCAGTAACTAGTTCCTAGTAATGCATTACTGTAATAGTATTTTTTCCATGGTAATTCCTAGTGTAACTAATTAATGATTAAATGCAAGCAATAATATTACAGTTACCATCCCACAAAATGTCTAGTTACTTTTTGTCACAATTGCCAATGATTTAAATACAAAATTTAAATCATCCCTAACAGTTTTTATAATTTACATGACATCACCAATGTAGCAAGTTGGCTTAGTCTGAAGGAGGAGGAATGGAAAATACAGCCATTAGTCTACATTAGGGTGCAAAATTAAATACTGAATACATTCAAATGCAAATAGTTTGTAAGTATTTAACTTGTAGTGCAAACTGCATGCCTTAAATATTTGCCATGAAACGTACCGTATCTTTTACTTTCTTTTCTCTGTTTTTATATGCTTCTGAAGATGAATTTAACAGATCAGACACAAAATTTTCACTGCTGGAAAAACTAACAAAAACTCTCTGGGTTGTGTCTGGGGTTATTGTTGATTGAGACGTAGTTGTGGTTGTTTGTTCAGCCGTAGATGTAAATTGTGTTGTTGTTGTTGTTTCTGTAGGAGGGGCTGTAGTTGTAAGCAGAGTTTCAGTTGTAGCTGTGTTTGCTGTAACAGTCGTAGATTCACTTGTTGCAGGTGTAGGTGAGATTGTTGATTCAGGTGTTTGTGTCAGTTTGGCAGTGGTTGTAAACGGAGTTTCAGTTGTTGCTGAGCAGAATTCTTCCAGCTGTTGTGTCACATGTATGCAGAATTGTGTTGTAGCTGAGTTGGATGTAACAGCCATGTATGTTGTAAAAACGGTTGAAGATTGAGCTTTACTTGTTGTAGGTGTTAAAACAGGTGTGGTTGTTGGTTCAGTTGTTGATGTTAAAACAGGTGTGGTTGTTGGTTCAACTGTAGATGTTAAAACAGGTGTGGTTGTTGGTTCAGTTGTAGATGTTAAAAAAGTTGTGGTTGTTGGTTCAGTTGTAGATGTTAAAAAAGTTGTGGTTGTTGGTTCAGCCATAGATGTTAAAACAGTTGTGGTTGTTGGTTCAGTTGTAGATGTTAAAACAGTTGTGGTTGTTGGTTCAGTTGTAGATGTTAAAACAGTTGTGGTTGTTGGTTCAGGTGTAGATGTTAAAACAGTTGTGGTTGTTGTTTCAGCCGTAGATGTTAAAACAGTTGTGGTTGTTGGTTCAGTTGTAGATGTTAAAACAGTTGTGGTTGTTGGTTCAGTGTAGATGTTAAAACAGTTGTGGTTGTTTGTTCAGTTGTAGATGTTAAAACAGTTGTGGTTGTTGGTTCAGTTGTAGATGTTAAAACAGTTGTGGTTGTTGGTTCAATTGTAGATGTTAAAACAGTTGTGGTTGTTGGTTCAGGTGTAGATGTTAAAACAGTTGTGGTTGTTGGTTCAGCCGTAGATGTTAAAACAGTTGTGGTTGTTGGTTCAGTTGTAGATGTTAAAACAGTTGTGGTTGTTGGTTCAGGTGTAGATGTTAAAACAGTTGTGGTTGTTTGTTCAGTTGCAGATGTTAAAACAGTTGTGGTTGTTGGTTCAGCCGTAGATGTCAAAACAGTTGTGGTTGTTGGTTCAACCGTAGATGTTAAAACAGGTGTGGTTGTTGGTTCAGCTGTAAATGTAAAAAGAGTTGTGGTTGTTGGTTCAGTTGTAGATGTTAAAACAGTTGTGGTTGTTGGTTCAGTTGTAGATGTTAAAACAGTTGTGGTTGTTGGTTCAGCTGTAGATGTTAAAACAGTTGTGGTTGTTGGTTCAGTTGTAGATGTTAAAAGAGTTGTGGTTGTTGGTTCAGCTGTAGATGTTAAAACAGTTGTGGTTGTTGGTTCGGCTGTAGATGTTAAAACAGTTGTGGTTGTTGGTTCGGCTGTAGATGTTAAAACAGTTGTGGTTGTTGGTTCAGCTGTAGATTTAAAAACAGTTGTTGGT
Source organism: Gymnocypris eckloni scoliostomus (assembly GCA_027564155.1). Taxonomy (NCBI): domain Eukaryota; kingdom Metazoa; phylum Chordata; class Actinopteri; order Cypriniformes; family Cyprinidae; genus Gymnocypris; species Gymnocypris eckloni. Next base: position 41,207,057 of record CM050413.1, on the reverse strand, counting down.
CCAGTTGTAGATGTTAAAACAGTTGTGGTTGTTGGTTCAACCGTAGATGTTAAGACAGTTGTGGTTGTTGGTTCAACCGTAGATGTTAAAACAGTTGTGGTTGTTGGTTTAGCTGTAGATGTTAAAACAGTTGTGGTTGTTGGTTCGGCTGTAGATGTTAAAACAGTTGTGGTTGTTGGTTCGGCTGTTGATGTTAAAACAGTTGTGGTTGTTGGTTCGGCTGTAGATGTTAAAACAGTTGTGGTTGTTGGTTCGGCTGTAGATGTTAAAACAGTTGTGGTTGTTGGTTCTGCTGTAGATGTTAAAGCAGTTGTGGTTGTTGGTTCAGTTGTAGATGTTAAAACAGTTGTGGTTGTTGGTTCAGCTGTAGATGTTAAAACAGTTGTGGTTGTTGGTTCAGCTGTAGATGTTAAAACAGTTGTGGTTGTTGGTTCAACCGTAGATGTTAAAACAGTTGTGGTTGTTGGTTCAGCTGTAGATGTTAAAACAGTTGTGGTTGTTGGTTCAACTGTAGATGTTAAAACAGTTGTGGTTGTTGGTTCAGCTGTAGATGTTAAAACAGTTGTGGTTGTTGGTTCAGTTGTAGATGTTAAAACAGTTGTGGTTGTTGGTTCAGTTGTAGATGTTAAAACAGTTGTGGTTGTTGGTTCAGTTGTAGATGTTAAAACAGTTGTGGTTGTTGGTTCAGTTGTAGATGTTAAAACAGTTGTGGTTGTTGGTTCAGCTGTAGATGTTAAAACAGTTGTGGTTGTTGGTTCAGTTGTAGATGTTAAAACAGTTGTGGTTGTTGGTTCAGCTGTAGATGTTAAAACAGTTGTGGTTGTTGGTTCAGCTGTAGATGTTAAAACAGTTGTGGTTGTTGGTTCAGTTGTAGATGTTAAAACAGTTGTGGTTGTTGGTTCAGTGTAGATGTTAAAACAGTTGTGGTTGTTGGTTCAGCTGTAGATGTTAAAACAGTTGTGGTTGTTGGTTCAGCTGTAGATGTTAAAACAGTTGTGGTTGTTGGTTCAGTTGTAGATGTTAAAACAGTTGTGGTTGTTGGTTCAGCTGTAGATGTTAAAACAGTTGTGGTTGTTGGTTCAGCTGTAGATGTTAAAACAGTTGTGGTTGTTGGTTCAGTGTAGATGTTAAAACAGTTGTGGTTGTTGGTTCAGCTGTAGATGTTAAAACAGTTGTGGTTGTTGGTTCAAGTAGATGTTAAAACAGTTGTGGTTGTTGGTTCAGCTGTAGATGTTAAAACAGTTGTGGTTGTTGGTTCAAGCTGTAGATGTTAAAACAGTTGTGGTTGTTGGTTCAGTAGATGTTAAAACAGTTGTGGTTGTTGGTTGAGCTGTAGAATGTTAAAACAGTTGTGGTTGTTGGTTCAGCTGTAGATGTTAAAACAGTTGTGGTTGTTGGTTCAGTTGTAGATGTTAAAACAGTTGTGGTTGTTGGTTCAGCTGTAGATGTTAAAACAGTTGTGGTTGTTGGTTCAGCTGTAGATGTTAAAACAGTTGTGGTTGTTGGTTCAGTTGTAGATGTTAAAACAGTTGTGGTTGTTGGTTCAGCTGTAGATGTTAAAACAGTTGTGGTTGTTGGTTCAGCTGTAGATGTTAAAACAGTTGTGGTTGTTGGTTCAGCTGTAGATGTTAAAACAGTTGTGGTTGTTGGTTCAGCTGTAGATGTTAAAACAGTTGTGGTTGTTGGTTCAGCTGTAGATGTTAAAACAGTTGTGGTTGTTGGTTCAGCTGTAGATGTTAAAACAGTTGTGGTTGTTGGTTCAGCTGTAGATGTTAAAACAGTTGTGGTTGTTGGTTCAGCAGATGTTAAAACAGTTGTGGTTGTTGGTTCAGCTGTAGATGTTAAAACAGTTGTGGTTGTTGGTTCAGCTGTAGATGTTAAAACAGTTGTGGTTGTTGGTTCAGCTGTAGATGTTAAAACAGTTGTGGTTGTTGGTTCAGTTGTAGATGTTAAAACAGTTGTGGTTGTTGGTTCAGTTGTAGATGTTAAAACAGTTGTGGTTGTTGGTTCAGTTGTAGATGTTAAAACAGTTGTGGTTGTTGGTTCAGTTGTAGATGTTAAAACAGTTGTGGTTGTTGGTTCAGTTGTAGATGTTAAAACAGTTGTGGTTGTTGGTTCAGTTGTAGATGTTAAAACAGTTGTGGTTGTTGGTTCAGTTGTAGATGTTAAAACAGTTGTGGTTGTTGGTTCAGTTGTAGATGTTAAAACAGTTGTGGTTGTTGGTTCAGCTGTAGATGTTAAAACAGTTGTGGTTGTTGGTTCAACTGTAGATGTTAAAACAGTTGTTGGTTCAGTTGTAGATGTTAAAACAGTTGTGGTTGTTGGTTCAGCTGTAGATGTTAAAACAGTTGTTGGTTCAGCTGTAGATGTTAAAACAGTTGTGGTTGTTGGTTCAGTAGATGTTAAAACAGTTGTGGTTGTTGGTTCAGTTGTAGATGTTAAAACAGTTGTGGTTGTTGGTTCAGTTGTAGATGTTAAAACAGTTGTGGTTGTTGGTTTGCTGTAGATGTTAAAACAGTTGTGGTTGTTGGTTCAGTTGTAGATGCTAAAACAGTTGTGGTTGTTGGTTCAGCTGTAGATGTTAAAACAGTTGTGGTTGTTGGTTCAGCTGTAGATGTTAAAACAGTTGTGGTTGTTGGATGAGTTGTAGATGTCAAAACACTTGTGGTTGTTGGTTTGTAGATGTTAAAACAGTTGTGGTTGTTGTTGAGCTGTAGATGTTAAAAACAGTTGTGGTTGTTGGTTCAGTTGTAGATGTTAAAACAGTTGTGGTTGTTGGTTGAGCTGTAGATGTTAAAACAGTTGTGGTTGTTGGTTCAGTTGTAGATGTTAAAACAGTTGTGGTTGTTGGTTGAGCTGTAGATGTTAAAACAGTTGTGGTTGTTGGTTCAGCTGTAGATGTTAAAACAGTTGTGGTTGTTGGTTGAGCTGTAGATGTTAAAACAGTTGTGGTTGTTGGTTCAGCTGTAGATGTTAAAACAGTTGTGGTTGTTGGTTCAGTTGTAGATGTTAAAACAGTTGTGGTTGTTGGTTGAGCTGTAGATGTTAAAACAGTTGTTGGTTCAGTTGTAGATGTTAAAACAGTTGTGGTTGTTGGTTCAGCTGTAGATGTTAAAACAGTTGTGGTTGTTGGTTCAGCTGTAGATGTTAAAACAGTTGTGGTTGTTGGTTCAGCTGTAGATGTTAAAACAGTTGTGGTTGTTGGTTGAGCTGTAGATGTTAAAACAGTTGTGGTTGTTGGTTCAGCTGTAGATGTTAAAACAGTTGTGGTTGTTGGTTCAACTGTAGATGTTAAAACAGTTGTGGTTGTTGGTTCAACTGTAGATGTTAAACAGTTGTGGTTGTTGGTTCAGCTGTAGATGTTAAAACAGTTGTGGTTGTTGGTTCAGCTTGTAGATGTTAAAACAGTTGTGGTTGTTGGTTGAGCTGTAGATGTTAAAACAGTTGTGGTTGTTGGTTCAGCTGTAGATGTTAAAACAGTTGTGGTTGTTGGTTCAGCTGTAGATGTTAAAACAGTTGTGGTTGTTGGTTCAGCTGTAGATGTTAAAACAGTTGTGGTTGTTGGTTCAGCTGTAGATGTTAAAACAGTTGTGGTTGTTGGTTCAGCTGTAGATGTTAAAACAGTTGTGGTTGTTGGTTCAGTTGTAGATGTTAAAACAGTTGTGGTTGTTGGTTCAGCCGTAGATGTTAAAATAGTTGTGGTTGTTGGTTCAGTTGTAGATGTTAAAACAGTTTTGGTATTTGGTTCAGTTGTAGACGTTAAAGCAGTTGTGATTGTTGGTTCAACTGTAGATGTTAAAACAGTTGTGGTTGTTGGTTGAGCTGTAGATGTTAAAAAAGTGGTGGTTGTTGGTTCAACTGTAGATGTTAAAACAGTTGTTGGTTCAGCCGTAGATGTTAAAACAGTTGTGGTTGTTGGTTCAGCTGTAGATGTCAAAACAGTTGTTGTTGTTGGTTCAGCTGTAGATGTTAAAACAGTTGTGGTTGTTGCTTGAGCTGTAGATGTTAAAAGAGTTGTGGATGTTGGTACAGTTGTAGATGTTAAAACAGTTGTGGTAGTTGGTTGAGCTGTAGATGTTAAAACAGTCGTGGTTGTTGGTTCAGTTGTAGATGTTAAAACAGTTGTGGTTGTTGGTTCAGCCGTAGATGTTAAAACAGGTGTGGTTGTTGGTTGAGCTGTAGATGTTAAAACAGTTGTGGTTGTTGGTTCAGCTGTAGATGTTAAAAGAGTTGTGGATGTTGGTTCAACTGTAGATGTTAAAACAGTTGAGGTTGTTGGTTCAGTTGTAGATGTTACAAAGAGTTGTGGTTGTTGGTTCTGTTGTAGATGTTAAAACAGTTGATGTTGTTGGTTGAGCTGTAGATGTTAAAACAGTTGTGGTTGTTGGTTCAACTGTAGATGTTAAAAGAGTTGTGGTTGTTGGTTCAGTTGTAGATGTTAAAAAAGTTGTGGTTGTTGGTTCAGCTGTAGATGTTAAAATAGGTGTGGTTGTTGGTTGAGCTGTAGATGTTAATACAGTTGTGGTAGTTGGTTCAAATGTAGATGTTAAAACAGTTGAGGTTGTTGGTTCAGTTGTAGATGTTAAAACAGTTGTGGTTGTTGGTTGAGCTGTAGATGATAAAACAGTTGTGGTTGATGGTTCAACTGTAGATGTTAAAACAGTTGAGGTTGTTGTTTCAGTTGTAGATGTTAAAAGAGTTGTGGTTGTTGGTTCAGCTGTAGATGTTAAAACAGTTGTGGTAGTTGGTTCAGCTGTAGATGTTAAAAGAGTTGTGGTTGTTGGTTCAGTTGTAGATGTTAAAAAAGTTGTGGTTGTTGGTTCAGCTGTAGATTTTAAAATAGGTGTGGTTGTTGGTTGAGCTGTAGATGTTAATACAGTTGTGGTAGTTGGTTCAAATGTAGATGTTAAAACAGTTGAGGTTGTTGGTTCAGTTGTAGATGTTAAAACAGTTGTTGTTGTCGGTTCAGCTGTAGATGTTAAAACAGGTGTGGTTGTTGGTTCAGTTGTAGATGTTAAAACAGTTGTGGTTGTTGGTTGAGTTGTAGATGTTAAAACAGTTGTGGTTGTTGGTTCAGTTGTAGATGTTAAAACAGTTGTGGTTGTTGGTTCAACTGTAGATGTTAAACAGTTTTGATTGTTGGTTCAGCTGTAGATGTTAAAACAGTTGTTGTTTCAGTTGTAGATGTTAAAACAGTTGTGGTTGATGGTTCATTTGTAGATGTTAAAACAGTTTGTTTGTGTTGGTTCAACTGTAGAGTTAAAATAGTTGTTGGTTCAGTTGTAGATGTTAAAAGCACTTGTGGTTGTTGGTTCATTTGTGGATGTTAAAACAGTTGTGGTTGTTGGTTCATCTGTAGATGTTAAAACAGTTGTTGTTTCAGTTGTAGATGTTATAACAGTTGTGGTTGTTGGTTCAGTTGTAGATGTTAAAATAGTTGTGGTTGTTGATTCAGCTGTAGATGTTAAAATAGTTGTGGTTTTTGGTTCTGCTGTAGATGTTAAAACAGTTGTGGTTGTTGGTGCAGTTGTAGAGGTAAGCTGTGTTGATGTTTCCGTTGCAAGGGCTGTAGTTGTAAGCTGAGATGAAGTTGTAGGTGAGTTTGTTGATTCAGGTGTTTGTTTCGGTTTGGCAGTGGTTGTAAATGGAGTTTCAGTTGTTGCTGAGCAGTATTGTTTCTGCTTTTCTCTCAGTCGCAAGCAGAGTTGTGTTGTTTGTGTAGCTGAGTTTGATGTTACAGTCATCGAATTAGTTGTTGCAGTTGCAGGTGAGTTTTCTGAATCAGATGCGTTACAAAACACTGTTGTTAAAAAATCAAAGGACAGATAAATGTTAGAGCAATTGTTACATAAGTAAGCAATTTGTAATGAGAAATAAAGAACTTGGATGGTCAGTTACTTACATACTAAACTTAACATTGCAATTATCAGTGTTTTTCTGCTCATCTTGGTAGATGTCAAATAGACCACCTATAAACATATAATACATAACATTAGTCAATATGCAAGAAATGGTTTCAGTTTTGGCATGTCAGTGAAGTGGGAAAAAAAGTAATATTATGAGACTGTCTTTCCAGATGACTTCTTTTCATAAAAGTTTTTTTATCCCCGTGCATCAAAGACAATTTGTCATTTTTGCACAGTCCACATTAATGAAGATGAAAGTAGTTATGATGTGTAACAAAACACAAGGGAATAATTACTCTACCATTCAAAAGTTTAAGATCACTAAGATGTAAAAAGAAAGAAAGAAAAAGATTCTAAAAGAGCAAATCATGGACGTCGCATCTTTTTCAAGATGCCGTTCCGTCCGTGTCCTTCTGGATGCGGTCGTTTCCTGTCCTGTTGGGGCGCGGCTCACAACCGTTTGCTCCGGTGCCTTTTTTCCCGGAGGTGCATGAGGAGCTGATGAAGTCGTGGATGGCCTTTCGCGGTCAGAAGCCGCCGTCCGTGTCCTCCGCGTGCTTACTACCGTCGATGGGGCTGCCAGGGGTACAGCGGGCATTCCTCAGGTGGAGAGAGCGGTCGCGGTGCATGTGCCCTAAAACGCCGCCACTTGGTGGAACCGTCCGTCTCCCGTCCAAAGCCTGTAGCTGACGGCGCTCGCGGCCAAAGCTTATAGTGCTGCAGACCTGGCAGGCTCTGCCCTGCACGCCATGGCTATCCTGCAGGGTTTACCAAGCCAAGGCACTCAAACAGGTGCACAAGGGTAGTACCGACCGGGGTTGATGCAGGAGCTGTGCACGGCAACTGACTTCGCCCACGAGCAATGAAAGTCACAGCTCGCTTCCCTCGGAAGGCGATGTCCACCATGGTGGTCCAGGAGAGCCATCTCTGGCTCAACCTGGCAGAGATGAAGGACATCGACAAGGCATGCTTCCTCGATGCCCCCATCTCCCAGGCGGTGCTCCACCCCAGGCTGAATCGACACCCAGGCCGCACGCCAAGCCTCTTGCAGTAGAGCTGTGCCCCTCGCGTCCCAGCCAGGCCGCAAGTCATCCAGGAAGTTGACGAAGCGGCCCTTACGCGGGCAACCCGGAGATGTTGGAGTTTGCTCTTTCTCAGGAGACTGCAAGAACAGCGCCGCTCCTTCCCCCGGAGGAGGGCCGGGAGGAGAATCCTGTGTTTCTTTTTGATTCTGCCACTTTCTCAATGAAAGAGCAATTTCCTTTTCCTCCGGGTTCTCAGGTCCATGGGACGACAGTGTGCGACACCCTGCTTCCTCACTCTCGCCCACAACCCATCTTGCCAGCAGTCAAGAGAGTGCGGTTCGGGGACGCAGTACCTCCCCACGCACCTCTGGCCAGTCCCGTTTGGGACCCAGGGAGCAAAATTCGACTCGGCTACGCGATTCAGTTTGCCAGGCGACCTCCCAAGTTCAACGGCGCTCGAGACTTCGTGGCAGTCCGGAATGCCCTGTCTTCGCGCGAGGAGATTGCTGTCCTCCTTACCTCCTTTCGGCAGGATGTGGCCTCCGTAAAGCCCTTCTCCGGAAGGCTCGCTTCGCCTTTACCTGCGAAGACTTGAAGCCGTCTTTCACTGAAGGTTGAAATCCCTTCTGATTTCTGTGGGGAAAGGAACAGCAGCTTGGCTATCTCCAGCAGCGATGTACTCAGTGGTCCCTGCGGGCACCAAGGTTAGCAAATTTGCGCTGGGGAAGTGGGAAGGTTGCAACCACTTGCATGGCATTTTTTCTGTCACGCCGCTTGTCAACATCTGCATGCCACGCGGTTGTGACGGGGTTCAGCTTGTGGTGCTTTCATAGGACCCCTATGTCAACACGACATAACTCGTAGTGACCGACGAATAGTGAACATCTAGGTTACGTACGTAACCCCGTTCCCTGATGGAGGGAATGGAGACTTTATGTCCCCATGCCACAATCTTGAGCCATCACTGGTTGCCAGGGACTCGGCTCTTCAGCGAAAACCTAATGAGTGGATGCACCTGTCGCCTTTTATACCCGTATGCATGGGGAGTGGCTCAGGTATGCAAAATCCACTAGCCAATTTCATTGGCATTTTCTTAAAGCCAGAGCTGATCGGGCTTCCAGGTAAATCCTATGTCGTCACGACATAACATCTCCATTTTTCTATCAGGGAACAGGGATTACGTCGTAACCTAGACGTTTCTGTCTCTTGATTTTCTTGAGTTTTTGTGCGCGTCTCACAAGCGTTTGTGTGCGGAGAATGTGTGTTTTTGTGCACGTCTTATAAGTTTTAATGCGTGGAGACTGTGTTTTTTGCGCATCCCATAAGTGTTTGTGCGTGGAGAGTGTGTGTGTTTGTGCGCCTTCCATAAGTGTTTGTGCATGGAAAATGTGTGTTTTTGTGCGCGTCCCATAAGTGTTTGTGCGCGGAGAGTATGTGTTTTTGTACACTTCTCATAAGTGTTTGTGCGTGGAGAGTTTGTTTTTGTGTACGTCTCATAAGTGTCTATGCGCGGAGACTGTGTGTGTTTGTGCGAGTCTCATAAGTGTTTGTGCACGGAGAGTGTGTGTTTTTGTACACTTCTCATAAGTGTTTGTGCGTGGAGTTTGTGTGTTTTGTGTATCTCAGAAGTGTTTGTGAACAGAGAGTGTGTGTGTTTGTGCACATCTCAAAAGTGTCTGTACCCATAGAGTTTGTGTGTGTGTGTGCGTCTCAAAAGTTTTTGTGCGCAGAGAGTTTGTGTGTGTTTGTGCATATCTCATAAGTGTTTGTGCGCAGAGAGTGTGTGTGTGTTTGTGCATATCTCATAAGTGTTTGTGCGCTGAGAGTGTGTTTGTTTGTGCATGTCTAATAAGTGTTTGTGAGCAGAGAATTTGTTTGTGTTTGTGCGCGTCTCAGAAGTGTTTGTGAGCAGAGAGTGTGTGTGTTTGTGCGTGTCTCAAAAGGGTTTTTAGACGTAGAGTTTGTGTGTGTTTGTGCACGTCTCAGAATTGTTTGTGCGTGGAGAGTTTGTCTGTGTTTGTGCGCATCTCATAAATGTTTGTGAGCAGAGAGTTTGTGTGTGTTTTTGCACATCTCATAAGTGTTTGTGCGCGGAGAGTGTGTGTGTGTTTATGTACATCTCATAAGTGTTTGTGTGCGAAGAGTTTGTGTGTTTGTGCACATTTCATAAGTGTTTGTGCACATTTCATAAGTGTTTGTGCACGGAGAGTTTGTCTGTGTATGTACACATCTGTTAGGTCTTGAAAGAGAGAATAGGCAATGTATTGAAAACTACATTTAAACTGTTCGTCAGCTGATCAAAAATGTAAGACCATAGCCTTAAAAAGGTCAAATCTGCTCATAAATATGGTTTTCGTGTCATTATCCTTCAGGCAGTCACACTAGGTGCATTTTTGTATTACCCTTCAAATTGCGCAAATTAAAATTGCGAATTGAAAATGTGCCTAATGGAAACGTGTACATTTTTCAAAAACTCTCATATATCGTAAAACACCTCTGAAGCTGACTGTCAGTCTAGTCAATGCTTGTGTTAATACCAGCCACACCACGCATGTTTCTGAAGCAGCTCTCCTCGCTGTTTCTCTAAAAATACACGCTTACGCCTCCTTTATGTATATATAGCCAAAATCCGACCATAATCCATTGCTATGACTTATCGTGAGAGGCAAAAGTTTACATTTTATTTGCATAACATTGGTTGATGGAAACGCTGTCATTTCGCAATACTTTTTTTAATCAACATTTATAATATATCACCAAAGTTTTATAAATCTGCAATGTAAATGTGCCTACTGTCATGACCTCCTGATGGCAAAGGCAAAAAGTATTTCTGTCTTTGAACGTGGCAGGATTGTTGAGCTGCACAAGCAAGTGGCACAAACCCACTGCCAAGGTTGAGCGCAGTGAGACAGTCATTTTACATTTCTTAAAGGACCCTGAGAGTTATGGGACAAAAAATTTAAGTGGCAGAACCAAAAAAAAAGTTCAGGGGAACACACAGGATGGTCCAAAAGAGTGACATTATTCTCCTGGAAGAGGTCCTTCATCAGGTGGTTGTTGTGAACTGCAGCATTGCTCTGTAGAAAGACCCAGCCACTACCACACAGACGAGGGCCCTTAAGAGTCTTAAGATTTTGCTCAGGAGTGTATTAGAAAGGCTAGGACCATCTGGTTGAGCCTATGGCTCTGAATACTTCATATAAAAGATCAATATTATGTCAGAATATGTCAGATACCTCAACTGAATTTAAAATCATTGCAATAAATTCTCAGTTGGTTTGATGGCAATAATAAGTAACAACTCCTACCAAATCATCATCAAATGCAAAAATAGATGTAAATAATGCAGGATATATGTTCACAATATATATATATACATATATATATATATATATATATATATATATATAAGTACACAATAGGCTACATATATGACCACAGTAACTTTAAAAATCAAATGCTTTTTTGTTTGTGTTTAGATAAATCATACCGGGGGGGTTGACCAAACTATTAAACTAGGTTATTTACAAATCATTCAAGCACCAGATTAATTTCTAATATTTTATTATTATGATCTATCTTTGAAATCTTATTGGTTGATAACTTTTGACAACGTTTAATTTAGGTGCGAAAATAATCAATATCTAGCACATGAGCACAGAGAAATTTGCGAGTGCACAGGACAGTTTGAGTGAGAGGAGAGACGTGTTTTACGTGTGTGCACTTTCTGGACGTGTGTCATGAATCTGGTTACCACTCACTACATCTCTTACACCACACTACAGCTGCACATCACCTATGGACTGCATCTCTCATCATGCACTGCACTCACACATTCCCATCCACCATTACACCAATCACACAGCTGTCACCAATCACTCATTAGCCTTGATTGTCACCACACCTGCACCTCATTCACACACACACATTTAAACAGCACTCTTACATGCACTCACCGCGAAGTCTTGTTCTTGCCCCGGCTGACATCTCTGAGTGTTATTCATCCTGCTATTTGTTATCTCTGTGTTTGACCCCGGACTGCCTGACCTTGGAATTCTGAACCTGTGCCTGTGACCCCGACTTCTGCCTGGTATTGTTTACGTCTCTGCCCTGCCTCTGATATTCCTGTTTTTGCCCGCTGACCTTTGCCTGTTTGATTCTGCCTATTAAATATCTTACTGCACTTGGATCCACACGCCTTTGACCAGTCATTACAGAAGACTTTGCCGAAAATGAATCCAGTAGTAAGGTTGATGGTACTCCGCCAAGGTACAAGGTCCATTGAGGAATATGTTGCAGACTTTCTGGAACTGGCACACCTGACTCCGCTCGCTGAAATATGCCCGATGATATTTTTTCGAGGGGTTTATCTGAACCACTCAGTTCGATCATGCCGCTGCATGAGGCCACTTGACGCTGGAGGAGTATAGTGACCTAGCCTTAAAGCTGAGTGGCTCTCCTTTCACCGTGGGAGTTTGGAGGAGGAGAACCATTCCCCATAGGAACCTCCACTGCCGAAACTTGTCACAAAATGGCCGCCAATCCTGAGCCTCATAACAGTCCTGTCAAGCCAGAATCTGCTCTCATCATGCCTGCCAAGCCAGAATCTGCTCTCGCCAGGCCTGCCAAGCCGGAGTTCCCGGCCAGGATGGCTACCACGCCTGATGCACCTCTTGGCCAGGACTGATTACTAGTGTGTTGGACCCACCTCTGGTGTCGGTGCGAGCAGCTGGCATCCCCAGGTCCACTCCGTCCCAGGAGCTCGCAGAGTCCGCTCCAGAGCCCGCCCATCCCAGGAGCTCGCAGAGTCCGCTCCAGAGCCCGCCTCCGTCCCAGGAGCTCGCAGAGTCTGCTCCAGAGCCCGCCTCCGTCCCAGGAGCTCGCAGAGTCCGCTCGCAGAGTCTGCTCCAGAACCCGCCTCCGTCCCAGGAGCTCGCAGAGTCCGCCCAGAGTCCGCTCCAGAGCCCGCTCCAGAGCCGCTCCGTCCCAGGAGCTCGCAGAGTCCGCCTCAGAGCTCCCGCCCAGCTCTCCTTCGCCTCCGCTGGTCCCGCCCAGCTCGCCTTCTCCGTTCTGTCCAGTTTAGTGCTTTTCGAGCGCCCCGAGACCCAGCTCCTCCAGAATGCCCCATGACGCTCAAGGCCTCCAGAGTGCCCCTTGAGGTAGTGGAGTTCCCCAAGAACTTTCTGGGGAGCTTCCGCCATTGCTCACTGAGACCCCGAACCCGCCATGGCCCAGGGAGTCCCCTGATTCATCTTGGCTGCCCTGGATCTACCATGGCCACCTAAACTCCCTGCCTCGGTCCTTGAGACTATATGTGCTCTCTCTGCCTCTTGTGTCTCAGTTTCCTCTAGGTCCCAGTCGCTGCCAGGGGTCTCGTCTGCTCCGCCCTGGTGGGCGCCTGTCTCGTCTGCTCCGCCCTGGTGGGCGCCTGTCTCGTCTGCTCCGCCCTGGTGGGCGTCTGTCTCGTCTGCTCCGCCCTGGTGGGCGCCTGTCTCGTCTGCTCCGCCCTGGTGGGCGCCTGTCTCGTCTGCTCCGCCCTGGTGGGCGCCTGTCTCGTCTGCTCCGCCCTGGTGGGCGCCTGCCTCGTCTGCTCCGCCCTGGTGGGCGCCTGCCTCGTCTGCTCCGCCCTGGTGGGCGCCTGCCTCGTCTGCTCCGCCCTGGTGGGCGCCTGCCCGCCTGCTCCGCCTGGTGGGCGCCTGCCCTCGCCTGCTCCGCCCTGGTGGGCGCCTGCCCTGCCAGAGTCACCTCACGCCTCCGTTGACCTGCCAGAGTCACCTCACGCCTCCGCTGACCTGCCAGAGTCACCTCACGCCTCCGCTGACCTGCCAGAATCACCACACAGCGTCCGCTCCAGAGACCAGCCAGAGTCACGTCACCGCTGACCCTACAGAATCTCAAATGGTGGACGCAACAACTGAGCTGCCAGAGTCTTGTCACACCACAGCGGTCCACCCAGTGTCCCTTCACGTCTCTGGTGTCTCTTCCGCCCTGCCCTGGTGGGCTCCTGTCTCATTGGCCCCACATGGACCTGGCCCTCCGTTCCCTCCCCCGGTTCCCCTTCTGCTCCACCGCTCTCCTGGATTATGCTTTGTGTGTAGCGTCTGGAAGCCGCTCTTTGGGGGGGGGGCTCTGTCATGAATCTGGTTGCCACTCACTACATCTCTTGCACCACACTACAGCTGCACATCACCTATGGACTGCATCTCCCATCATGCACTGCACTCACACATTCCCATCCACCATTACACCAATCACACAGCTGTCACCAATCACTCATTAGCCTTGATTGTCACCACACCTGCACCTCATTCACACACACACATTTAAGCAGCACTCTTACATGCACTCACCGCAAAGTCTTGTTCTTGCCCCGGCTGACATTTCTGAGCGTTATTCATCCTGCTATTTGTTATCTCTGTGTTTGACCCCGGACTGCCCGATCTTGGAATTCTGAACCTGTGCCTGTGAGCCCGACTTCTGCCTGGTATTGTTTACGTCTCTGCCCTGCCTCTGATATTCCTGTTTTTGCCCGCTGACCTTTGCCTGTTTGATTCTGCCTATTAAATATCTTACTGCACTTGGATCCACATGCCTTTGACCAGTCATTACAACGAGAGCAGTATATCTGAGCACATGTCCGGTTTTGTGCAAGAGCAAAGGAAATCTGCTTGCAAGCACAGAGATTCATGCTCGCGCATTCTATTAATGTGCTTTCATGCTACAATAATGCGCTCTGACATTTGTCATTAAAATAACGCCATATTTATGTGAAAGCCATTCTACATATTTGTAACTATTCATTTGCAACTTCTCGCATTAAAATCAGCAACCTCTAGAGTTTTGACTACTGCAGCGGCACTGTCTCAATCTCTATCTGGCGCATGTGAAATAATTAGAATGCTGAAGGTGAGGTACAATTCCTATTTCTTATTTGAATAACCTATAAAGTAATTTGAACACTTTCTGTGAGATATAATTTCATCAACAGCGTGAGTGAATCGCCATGCGCTTTCTCTTTTTCTCTCTCAAAATGCGTAAATGGCTTCAAATCACATCGGTCTGCTCCATAAGCTGCACAGTTAAAACAGGAATTGTCACTTGCACAATTGAGGCAGTATCGCATCACCACTAAAGTTTATAAATGGCATTTATTTTTTATTCTTGCCACTTTTTAGCCATCGCACACTCTCCTGGAGACGGTGTGCTCAAGCACACTCGAAACGCACACATTTAATGCCAGTTTAAGTCCGTTTGCAAGTGCGTATGCGGTGTGTATTTTTTCCGCTCATGTTAACGGATAGCGTCACACTGCCCATGGTTGCGGTCCGGCATTTTATGATGTGATTAGACTCGTTGGTAATGTTTCATTAATGTTAAAGTTCGTGTAAAGTCAACATTAAATGTGCATTCTGAGTTTGTCACACCACAGAAAAATGTGTTATTAACCACCCAGCCAAATTTGAATGCTAAAAAAACGCCAAGTAAATAAAATAAGGTATCAAAATCTTGAAAACATAAGCAGTATTCTCTGCTCTCAAACGCTGAAACCAAGCCCACTTGCGGTAAAGCATCGGTATTTCTCTAGCAGTTTTTTTAAATAAGTGAAAAGTGAACGTGACGTGACGTGGCCAAGTATGGTGACCCATACTGAATTAGTGCTCTGCGTTTACCGGCATTTTCAAAAATGAAATTCAGGCCTTTAAAACAAACAACAAATCGTAAAATCCTGATTTGAGTGGCACTATAAATAATTCTAAATGATAAAAAGAAGGATTTGAAGGATTTGAAGAGATTCGGTATCGGTATCACTGATCGTATCGGCAGAATTTGCTTTTTGTGATCAACGATCAGTGATCGGCCTCAAAAATTATGACCTGATTATAAATTGTATGCATCCATATTGAATAAAAGTATTATACATATAAAAAAAGAAGGTTGTACTGATTCGAAACATTTTAACGGTAGTGCAGATCGAGTCTTCATTAGAATTCATTAGAAATTTTACTTTTCCAACATCAATGCTTTATATGTGATAATAAAACTTACATTCTGCAAAATTAAATATGCTCACAGTACAGATATTTTAAGATGTAAAACATTATTAGACTTCATCATGCTCTCTTTATGGTTCATAGCTATTCATTTTTCATTTAGTATTGTAACCTATTGCATTTCTATTTTTATATTTAACATTTGAAGAAATTTACAAAGATCACCACAACTGCATCTTGAACTTTAAAAGATTTTAAAATAATTTTTACTTCATCACTTATTTTTGCTGTTGAAGTGCCATTTATTACAATGTCCTTAGAGTATGAGGTCTGCTTCTGTTTAACATTACAAAATACATGTATTTGTATAGCACTAGACACAATTGTTTCAATGCAGATTTTCTCAAATAAGCAGGAACGTTATGAAATGATCTAAATTCAAGCACTAAATCAGTTCTACAGAAGACTATGGTCATTATTGAGCTCATTTTATTCCAGTGTTAAAAATAATTAACAATACTTATTAAAATTATAAATTAAATTATTACAAATAATCTAAAGAAAAAAGACTTCTTAGTAGTTATGAGTATAAATCAGAACGTATGGCTATAGTAATACTTAAGTCAAACTCACCCAATCCATTTTGCACCTGAGTGCAGTTTCATACACACAGGTGAAGTTCTAAGTCCCTTGATAAATGCAAATAATTTCTGTCCTCAAATTTCACATATTTATAAGCTCTGTTTTGAGTCACATGATACAAACCGCATTTTTAATGCATTCCATCTTTAACCAAACAGGATAAACCAAACAACAATGCATTCCTCCCTAAACATGCAGTCTTATCAAGTACTGCCGTTGAAATCAAGTGATAATGGGTGTTTGTTCTGATTAAAATGAT